>JBBPBX010021839.1:0-21977 GCA_038048925.1 Garcialebias charrua
TGGTGAGGTCAGACAACACCACTGTGGTTTATTACATCAACCACCAAGGGGGAACAGGTCACAGAAACTGTTGAGTTTGACATTGCGTCTTCTGACCTGGGTTGCTCCATGCTTGGCCAGCCTCCGAGCAGCCTACATCCCGGGGGTACAGAACGTGCCGGCAGATTCTCTGTCCCATCAGAAGCCACTCCCAGGGGAGTGGAAACTTCACGACGAAGTAGTGGAGATGATCTGGACGTCTATGGCAGAGCAAACGTGGACCTCTTTGCCTCAGGGGACGCATTTCACTGCCTTTTTGGTTCTCCCTGGGCGACGGTGGTCCTCTGGGCCACGATACGTTGGCACACGACTGGCCCCGGACCCTCCTTTATGCCTTTCCGCCCTTCAGCCTACTCTTTCAGACCCTCCTGCGGATTCGTCAGGAGGGGCACACGGTTCTCTTGGTGGCCCCCTTCTGGCCAGCAAGGACTTGACAAAGTCAAAGTCAAAGTCAACTTTATTGTCAGAACTGCAATATGTACAGGACATACACAGGACCGAAATTGCGTTTCTCTCAGTCCCTCGGTGCAACAGTAACCATCTAAACACTAAACACTAAAACATTTAATAAACATAAGCATAAAATAGTAAAAGTGTAACACTGTCCTGAGTTTTTTCATAATAGTATAAAAGTATGAAAATTTACACCAACACTGAAACACCAAACACCCCTAAAACACCAAACACCCAATGAACATAAGCATAAAATGAAATAATAAAAGTGTAATACTGTCCTGAGTTTTTGCATAGTAGTATAAAAAGTATAAAAAGTATATCTATAAAATAAACTGAAGGTTCTAGCATTGACATTTGCAAAGAGTGGCACAGCAGCATATAAGTTAATGTACACAGTATATGTATGAGGTAGTTGATGTTGGTATAGAGGCAAAGTGGCATATGCAGTAAGGCACATTTGGCATCCTTAGATAAGGCTAGTCAGAGAATACTGTATATGTATCAGCAGTAGTGTAGATAAAAGTAGTGTAAATGTAAACAGTAGTAATAAATGTAAAGCAGTAGTAATAAATGTAAACCGTATTAATAAATGTAAACAGTGAATGTAAACAGTAGTATGACTATAGGCAGTAATGTAATACAAACATTAGTGCAAATATGAGAAGTAGTGCAAACTGAATGAGCACATGACCGAGAGTTTAGTGAATAACCCGTTTGATGACACAGAGTCCAGTGTTAAAAACTTTGTGTTGAGTGGTAATGTGTGAGAAAGTTTTTTGTGTTAAGGCAGTTCAAATGGGAGAGGAGGCAGAGCAGGCAGAGTGTTTAGCATTCTGACTGCCTGATGAACAGAGCTGTCTCTCAGTCTACTGGTACGAACCTGGAGACTCCTCAGTCTCCTCCCTGATGGCAGCAGTCTAAAGCGGCTGTGTAGTGGGTGTGTGGGATCACCTGCCATGCAGTGGGCTTTCCGAGTGAGGCGTTTGCTGTGTAAGTCATGCAGTGAGGGCAAGGAGGTGCCGACGATCTTCTCAGCTGCTCTAACGATGCGCTGGAGGCTCTTGCGGCATGATGCAGTACATGCACCAAACCACACCGTGATACAGCTGGTCAGGACACTTTCTATGGCACCCCTGTAGAAGGTGCACATGATGGGGGTTGAAGCTCCAGCCCTTTTCAGCTTGCGGAGAAAGTAGAGGCGCTGGTGAGCCTTCTTGGCCAGTGCTGCAGTGTTCCTGCTCCAGGACAGGTCCTTCGAGACGTGCACTCCCAGGAACTTGGTGCTGTCCACTCTCTCCACTGCGGTGCTGTTGATGGTCAGAGGGGCATGTTGTGCCGTGACGGAGTCAGATCGCTTTTCTGTAGGTTTATGACAAAACTGAGAGACTCCAGGTGAGAGATCACTTTAAGGGAGTGTGACAGCGCCAGCCTTCTGCTTCCAGCCAGAATTAGCAGGCCGTCCAGGTAAGTCAAGAGCCTGAGTCCTTGATTCCTAAGAGAGGTCAGGGCTGCATCCAGACATTTAGTAAATGTACGCGGAGCAGTCTTCAAACCGAAGGGTAAGGCTTTGAATTCATAAGCGTTACCTTCGAACGCAAAACGGAAGAACGTTCTGTGTCTCCTCTACACGCCTATATGGAAGTAGGCATATTTCAAATCCATTGTACATGCGTAGTCTCCTGGTCTCACAGACTGGAGAACTTGCCGCAGTATAAGCATCTTGAACTTGAAAGTTTTAATCCTTTTATTGAGAGTCCTGAGATCCAGAATTGGTCTCAAGGAACGGTCCTTTTTGGGCACCAGGAAGTACTTGCTGTAGTGGCCAGAGCGTAGTTTGCATCCTGAGACCAAACTAATCACTCCCTTTTTCAGCATCCTTGAATCTTCCTCCTTCAGCACGTGTGCATGTGTAGGGTTGATCTTAGATTGCAACACCCCTGAGAAACGGGGCGGTCTCTTTGAGAACTGCAACTTGAGCCCGTGGCGTATTGTTGTCATGACCCAATCATTTGGTAGGCACGCCTCCCAAGCTTGCGCATGCGCGCTGAGCCTGGATGGCATGTTGAATTGTTGCTCCTCGTGTTTCAGCGCTGAAGGGATGACCTTTGACCCCTCTCGCACTGTTTCGAGCAGGTTGCTCGGCCCAACAGAAGATATCGCAAGATCAGTCCGTCTCTGGCGGATCTCGTGTATCTTGCTATGGTTCATAGTTTAACCATGCGGTCTGGGTTTTATAAAAATGGGACTTGAGTCAAGAACCAGGGCAGTCTGTGCTTTGGTACTTTTATTTTTGTACATGTCTAAAACATTGGCCCTCATGCACGAAAATGTTCGTATTTTTATCCTAAATTTCTCCTACTTTTGTTCGTACGAAGCGTTCGTACGAACATGCCACGTCAGATCCAACAAAGTCTTCTATCCACAGGAAAAGCGTGTAAACGGGCTGCTTAAAGTTGATGGATCCCACCTGTTCTACTCACCTGCGCGTGCTCGCGGGAAGGTAATTTACATAATTTCCACCCCTCAAAACACCATATAAGGCCACGCTTCCTGCCTTCTGACAGCAGGAAGTGTCCATTCATTCAAACTCGAAGTAAAAGGAGGAACTTCACGCGTTCGGAGATCTGCTCTCAGTCGCGCTGTGGCTACCCCCCCACCCCCCGCAAGTGTCGGATGGTCAAATATCTTTAATTTTAGTGTACTGTGTTACATTATAGTTTCACTTATTCAGAAGAGCCGTGGCGCACCGCTACCCCACCCCCCGCAAGTGTCGGATGTGTTTTTCAACAGAAGCATTTTAAATTGTCTCGAAACTACAGTTAACTTCATATTAATATTGTAGTGCATATGTTTTGTGTCCCGTGGGTCGTACAGTATCAGAAATCAAGAATAAATGGTTTGATCTGAAAATGGCTTCAAACAAACATCTCGCCGCAGCACGGACAGGAGGTGGTCAGGAGATGGTGGACAATAAATGCCACGCTGCAAGATGCGTGCCAACATGTTTTGCAGCACAAATGATGCGCGCACCTCCTGGTCAGCGCGCACCTCCTGGTCAGCGCGCACCTCCTGGTCAGCGCGCACCTCCTGGTCAGCGCGCACCTCCTGGTCAGCGCGCACCTCCTGGTCAGCGCGCACCTCCTGGTCAGCGCGCACCTCCTGGTCAGCGCGCACCTCCTGGTCAGCGCGCACCTCCTGGTCAGCGCGCACCTCCTGGTCAGCGCGCACCTCCTGGTCAGCGCGCACCTCCTGGTCAGCGCGCACCTCCTGGTCAGCGCGCACCTCCTGGTCAGCGCGCACCTCCTGGTCAGCGCGCACCTCCTGGTCAGCGCGCACCTCCTGGTCAGCGCGCACCTCCTGGTCAGCGCGCACCTCCTGGTCAGCGCGCACCTCCTGGTCAGCGCGCACCTCCTGGTCAGCGCGCACCTCCTGGTCAGCGCGCACCTCCTGGTCAGCGCGCACCTCCTGGTCAGCGCGCACCTCCTGGTCAGCGCGCACCTCCTGGTCAGCGCGCACCTCCTGGTCAGCGCGCACCTCCTGGTCAGCGCGCACCTCCTGGTCAGGGCGCAACCACATTCTGCAGGTTATATTTCGAATCAGATTTAATAATCAATTGCTCCGATGGTGTTTGGCACAAGATCAGTCTTAATTCGTACTTGTTCTGCGGCGGTGTATGGGGATTTTATGTACCTGGGTGTTAATATGAGGAGCGGCTTTGATGACCAAGGGGAGCGCACGGCCTGCGCGACACACCAGACAAATTAAACTTAAAATTATAATTCTAATTCAAACAGAATAACCTATTGTCAAGAATAATTATGGTGCGTGAATATTTTAAACCCAAAATATTTTCTAAATAACGAAATATGAAGTTATTAGTGGAGAAGATCCGTCTGGATGACAGCAGACTGACGCTCCTAAATTATACGACAGGTCCGGACCACTCGTAAATTTTGTTCGTATCTGAAAAAAATCGTAGGATACGAAAACATTGTTGAATGCCACAAATGATCCTAAATCACTCGTACGCACAGTTTAAGAACAAATCTGTGCGTACGAACGGTTCGTGCATGAGGGCCATTGTCTGTTTTGTTTACATATACAGTCGGCGAGTCGTATTTGGTGTACGCACACATGTCACCAGCATCTCGTAGTTTTTTACAAGCAGAGATTGGGATCAGAAAGCTAGGTTCCCGTACCTCATGGGCGGGCGAACCTGTAAAATTATCAGTTCATCCTTGTTCATCAGGTCCGGAACTGGTTTCCGTAGGAAGAGGTCGAAGCAACACTCGGACGGTACCGAGAAGCCTCATAGTCCCCAGCGGGTCTCTTTCGTGGGAGACCACATGTGTTTTCCATTGGTGGGGCAAATTTTTTCCTTGGCAAACCCTCGCGGAGGGTATCCGCTTGTTTGCGTCTCTGTTCCAGCCTTGTCTGGAAACGTTCCAGGGCTCTCCCAAAGAGTCCCGTCGGCTCGATCGGGTGCTGTAGGAAAGTGGACATCTGGTTCTCCGGGAGGTCCGACAGTGTTAGCCAAAGATAGCCCTGGGCGACAACTATTTCTGCCATTGCTTTGCCTTGGGAAATAGCTACTGTCCCCATCATGATGAGCACGAGGTCGGAGGCACAACGGGCCTCCTCTATGGCCTCGGTTACGGCTTGTTCGTCTTTTGTTACCTGGATATCCTGTAGTTTTTCCACCAGGTAGGCCTGTACCATGCTCGATGTATTCATTGCGCGAGCCACGAGGCCTTGGGCCTTGTAGCACTTCTCGAGTTGTTTCTCCGAAGCGTGGCAGGCCCTGTTGGGTAGCGCTGGTTTCATCCCTGTGGTTGTGGGGGCTAGGTGAGCCGCCAGAGACTCCTATATCGGGGATGTGCTGGCAAGACCCAGAGCCTCCATTCCAGTAACATCCAAGAGTCGGGACTTTGGCAGTATGATGGAAGCTCCGGGTTCCACCCAGGAACGTTTGAGCTCCATGAGGAAGTCCGGAAAAATGGACATTTTCTGCAATGTTGTAGGCTGCTTTGCGTATTAGTAGCTTCCCGCTAGCCTCGTAGCCTGTTGGCGAGGCGTGGGGTCTGGCCACGTGACCTGCAAGGCATCCGCCGCCCTATGACACAGGTCGAACATAGCAGGTACCGACAAGTCCGGTTCCGGAAGGATTTGCGCGAGGTTCTGGGAGGAATCCATAGTTTCTCCTTTGTGACCATATTCGGCGTCTTAGTCAGACATTTCGGGCGTCGAGTCCTCGACGGCAACTGAGGAGTCCGACATGTTGTCCTCTCCGACGTGACCGTTGCATTCCAGGTCCACGTTTTCAAGCTCCGGTTCAGGAGCGAGCACTTTAGTGCAACCTTCAGCGCCACGTTCCTAGCCATGGATTTGGCCAACGCGTCAGCACGTCGTTTTCTCACTACCGCTGACATTCGACGGCAGTGGGAACAGGAGTCGGGGAATTCCAACGCTTTCCTCGCGTGCAGAATCCCTAGGCAGACAGGACGGGCCTCGTGGGTGTCCGTCGCCGAGAGGGAGTAGCCGCAGCCACTGGGGCATGGGCGCGAGCGAGGACTCGTCGTCCTGGTTTTCTTCCTCCTTGTCCTCCGTTTTCCCTTCTCGGGAGCCATGTCCGACGAGAAGCGTCGAAGTTGTTCCTAGTTTTCTTTTGTTCTAAGCCGTCTTCTCCGTCGTCTTGCTTTCGCTGGTTAGCCTGCTAATGATTAGCAGGAGGTTGTGACGCAGTTAGCGCCGTCGAGCGAAGCAGCTGCGGAAAAAGAAGAAAACTTAGAGGTGAGTAGAAAAATGCTTGACTAGCTTTCGCCAGCCCAGCAATACGCACGAACATTTCTCTGTACGCTCAGTGTAGGGAGCAAGCTCACCTCAGTCGAGCGATGCAACAACAGAGAAGTCCCACGAAGTTCAGGTGTTAAGCGAGGTGAAGGGCAAAAAAGAGAGATGGATGGACGTCAGCCGCTTAAGTACCCAGAGGGCGGGGCCTCTGGTGCGGCGTTGATGCCCTAGTCGTAAAGGCGTGAGTATATTCCTTCAGGTAATTGCGCGGGAGCTCAATTCTCATAGCAAGTATGTTGCACCGAGAGACCAGACTGAAAGGGAACAGAGTCAGTCAGAGTAAGAGATTTTTATTTGTCATTCGCATCACAAGTGGTACATTTAGTGGAATTGAATTGTGTACACAGGGTCCCAGTTACATTAAACATTAGCAAAAATATAAAGTGTAAAAAAAGAAACAGTAAAGAAGGATCTGAGATATAAGCTAAGATATTTGCTAAACGAACGCCCAACGGTAGCTTATGCTAAAAGAGCCAAGATATATGCTAGTCACTAATAGTGCAAAACAATACACCAAACAACAGCAGCACCGTTCTCATAGGTTCTGTTCAGCTATAATTTACATGCTTAATGCGACAATTAACATAAACTAGACTAACAAAAACTAGGATTTATACAAAGCATCCAACAAATATACAGAAACAAGGTACCAAAAGGGAAAAATAAATAAATATACAGTAGTATGGACCTATTGGCAGAGTGTTTTTGATGACAATGAAGTGGTCCAGTTAACAGCATGAAACTGTTAGCAGTGAGGTTTGGTTAGCAAGGAGTTTTCTCTTATCAACATGGTCCCATTGGCACCATGGTACTGTTAGTGGCATGGTGTTGTTAGCAGCGTTGGCACGTCTTGTTAGAAGATCCCTTCAGCCCTTCGGTGATAATAAGGACCGCAGCAGCTGCCTCCCAGACTGCCCTCCAGAACTGGGTCCAGCAGACAGAGAACATCCAACGTTCCCCCCACGGAACCAAGTGGGTCTGCAGAGTTCGGTCCAATCAGGAGCAGGTCTAGTTAGCAGGGGCCTCATGTACAAAGACTTGCGTGGACATCTTACTGAAAAGTGACGTACGGTCAAATCCAGAAAACGGCGTACGCACAAAAAAATCCAGATGTATCAAACTGTGCGTACGCCAGAATCCACGCACATTGCTTTTGTACATCACAATCAACGTGGAATTGAGCGCACATGAGAGAGTGGCCGACTCCGCCTTTGACACGCCTCCATATAAATATGCAAATTCATTTAAATATGCCCTGCACGAGAGGAATGTCGTCATTGCTCTATTGCAAATCATGTCGAAACGTGGAAAAAAGAGGAACTTCACGGACTGTGAACTGGAGACACTTCTGAGTGAGGTAGAGAGGCACGGAAAAAGGTTTTGTTTGGCACGCGTAGGCAAGCACTTTTAAACGAGAAGTTGACCACACAGTAACAACATGCCTAGATAGGTCACTGGGTAGCGCGTTCGCCTTTCGTCCCGAACTTCATGAGTTCAATTCCCACATGATACAATGTTTTTTTTTTCTATATTCATTCCAGATTTAAAGAACACAAGAAAACTATTTAGAAAAAACAACAAGAAATGAAACAATACATGAAATGAAAGGAAGCAGAGGATTTCTTGTGTTTAAAAAAAAATAGTTTTCTTGTGTTCTTTAAATCTGGAATGAATAAAAAAAGAAAACGTTGTTTTCATTTAAATATACCCTGCAACAGAGGAACGTCGTCTTGTCCCATCATGCATCACGTTCTTCAACTGCTAAAACAGCTAAAAATGAACAAAAAACAAGAATTTAAGCTGTGCAAAACTATTCAGTCTTTCTGTTTTTTATATTTTTTGCAGGTTATATTCTAATTGCGTCCATGTGGATGTAATAATTGTTAATCATGTGTGTTTGGTGTGAACAATGATGATTTTCACATCATGAACAGTTTCTCAGAATCACCTCTAGGTGTCGCCAATGGAACCAAAACCACAGAAACGTGCGTACGCCAACCCTGGAGCTGGCGTGGGGCTGCACACATTTCCACGTTCAGTTCTGTTTTGATACATACGGAGTTTTGCGCGGAAAATGGCGTACGCAAGGTTTTTGTGCGTACGCACCATTGATACATGAGGCCCCAGGTCCTGTCAGCAGCCCAATGATACCAATGACAGCAGCAGCTGCCCTCCCAGGCAGCCCTACAGAACTGGGTCCGGCAGATGGAGAACATCCAGTTTTCCCTGTGGAACCAAATAGTATTGTAGAGTACGCTCTGTGCAGGCAGATGGAGGATCCTGGAGACAGCCACCATGACAGGCCTGAGCCCGAGGCCGGAAGGACTGAACCATGATGGCAGGATGACACGATGGCAAGGAAAGATTCTTTTGGCAGCTGCATCCTGTTGACAGATACACTTATAAACACAGTTTGGCGCATTAGTGTCCGTTTGAAACAACTTCTTTATCGGTCACATGACTTTCTGATAGCGATACGCGCACTGACACAGGTTTTCTTCTATGCACCGACGCATCGGTGTTGCCGGACTCATCACTACCATACACCTAACTCAGCTTTGCAAACCATTCTGGATTTGTCTTCTACAAACCAATGCCATGCTACTGAATACTCACCCTCTTTGACATTCCTCCTCCATCAGACTCGATTCCTCTCCTTTGTTGATGCTGCCTACAAGACAAACCCTCAGTAAGACAAGCAGACCCTCAAGACAACTGACTCCCTGATACTCATCATGTCTCCCTGTTCCTCACACAGCCATCCTCCTGTCTTCCCGCACTGTAAATAAAAACACACGTTTTGTACTTCTCACAATCATGTTAGTCAGGAGTAATTTATCATTATTATCATTATTATAAATTATCATTTTACAGGTGTTTTCGCTGACATTTTAAGTGATCATTGTATAATAGCTGCTCTCTGAGATATTAAACGTCCACTTTATAAGCCCAGATTAATTCAAAAAAGGGATTTGAATCATTTTTGTGAATAGTCATTCCTCTGGGATCTATCTCACTTTGATTGGCATCGTACTCTATTAACCGACAACGTGAACACCGCTTGGAACTATTTTCATAATAGTTTCCTTTATTTTGTGAACAAACATGCTCTTTTTCACCACACTGCACTAAAACCATAGATATACGGTAAGATCTGATTTAGTATATCTCCGTATCCTTTACATATACTTATACCTGTACTTATATTTCCGGATATTCCCGGAAATGGACCGCAATGATCCTTAAAAAATCCCAAGATCCCAAAATCCGGATACTTATCTTTGGCAGGCCCTTGACCAAAGGTGGGCAAATGAACGCTAGGGAGCGCTAAAGCGCTATTCCGCTTACAGTGGACCTAAACTTTTTGTCAGCGTTTTTGTGAATTGACTAACTTTTATAATTCATAAGCGGATTTCTGCTATTTTTATTTAAAATGCAGTACCGCTAATAACTAATTATCTATCAGTAAAAAAGAAAAAACCTATTTTACAGGCTTTTAAACTGCTAACAGACAGACGGAGCAATGCATATTCTGGTGATGTGGTCCGTGAGCAGTCGTCCGGAGCAGTCGTCCGGTTGGTTGATTTATGAGCGGGGCCCGCCCCAACGGGCCCTGGCTATTGGCTACTCTACTACTGTCATGTGACAAGAAAGACATGATTGGTCAAGTTAGCAGCCGCCAGTGTTTTCTCTGCAGCCTTGCTCGAACAGTGAGTAGACGTTAACATGGAGGGTGAACAACAACAACAAGTTATGGATGTTCCTCAGCGGCCTGTGGATGAACCACGTGTGGAAGAAGGATCTTCATCGGTTGTGGCTGAGGAAGTCACCGAAGAGAGCGTAGAGTCTCACCCGTGGCCACACCTGAAGGACTATTTCATTTTTGACTCGAAAGATAAGTTGAATGAAAAGTCTATGTACTTTCAGTGTGTCTTGTGCCAACCAAAACAAACGTTAATCAAAGGACAGTTGAGGAGTCTTTTCAATCTGAAGTCGCATGTCAGCCGAAAACATCCAACACACGCTGCGCAGTTCGAGTTGGCAGTGAAGTTCGGGTCCTTACGTGGAAAACACAGACTTTCTGTGGAGAGCAGTGCCAGCAGCAGCCACTCACAACCAAAGAAAGCACGGCAGGCCAGCCTCACTGAAACTTTCTTTAAATCATCCTCCACTGCCGTAAAGCAGTCTATGGTGGACACACAGATTGTCGACTTGTTTGTCCACAATATGCTACCGCTGCGTGTAGTGGAGTCTCCCACCTTCGTTGGCCTGATCAAGCTGTTAAACCCCAGTAAGTCATCAATGTCTCGACGCACCCTAGGCAGGAGGATTTCGGCCCGCCATGGACAGCTGGAAGAGCATCTGACAAGGTATATACAAGTTTTTTTTTTAGAATGGTGTTCTGTACGTCATATTACTGTATGTTAATATATATGTATCCATCCACTCATGACACAGGCTGTTGTTAAACTTAAAATCTGAGTGAAGAACAAGAACAACAAAATGGCAGAGGCTGATGTTAGACCACCCCCCTCCCTATTGTTTACTTTACTATCTTCAGACAGAGCAGGTCCTCCTCCTACTCCCCCCCTCCCCCCTCATCAGGCAGCACATCTACTGTTCTGTTTGAGTAGAAACACTAGCTGTTAGTCTTAGGGTTTTTGACAAAAACATTTTGCAATAAATAAATAGCTTTTCTTTTTTGTCAAAATATGAATATATGTTTCATCTATCTGTCATTTATCAACTTTCTGAATTGTAATATTTAAATAATATGTGTGTGTGTGTTAAAAATTTATTTAATAATGCATTATTTTTGTATACAGTTTGCTGAAGAACATCCCATGGATTGCAACTACTGCAGACTGCTGGTCTGCACACAACAAGTCGTATCTGGTGTAGTGGACCTACCCAGGGTCAAACTAAGGTTTTTGAACTGTCCAGTGATGACCTTTACTGACCTCTCAGTAAAGCAAGACATTTACTACAAATTAGTCACATAGTCACCAAAAGAGACTATTTCTATCTTTGATTTTAGGCTGATGTGATCAAAAGAATAACTTTTGTCATTTTCATGATGTGTGCTTTTAAGCTGTGTTATTCTGTAAGAGTATTACTGTGTTCACTGCTGTGTTAAAGGTGAAGTCTCGGGTCACAGAGACCGGACGGTTTTGTTTAGAAAGTCAGAAGACAGCTAATCCGTTGTTTTCATGAGCAGGGCTCCAGCTTTCTCTGTCTGTTCCTAAACATTTCTCTCTGCTGCTGGCTGTAACCTTGGGTCGCGATAACACAAGCTCACTCCTCTCTTTGATCCTTTTTTAAGTTCTAAGCTGTTGTTGGAACGTCAAGAGTTTGCTGGGAGCTTCAAAAGAGATGTGAACCTTCCCAAAGGGCTGGGGTACGCTTGGTCAAGAGCTAACGACCTTCGTCATCCAGCTGGGACTGATAACTTGCTGTTATGAGTCCACTTCGAATGAGCGTAAGCTCAAACTTTGTTATTCCTTCCTGGAATAATTTATCTTGAGCCAAAAAACCACGATTGCCACGGCTTCTGCCGACGAAAGCGAGTATCACCGACACCGACAAGGTAAACACGTCTGGAGTCCAGCTTGGACTTGCGGGACCGACGACTCGTCAGTCCAAAGCTGATCACAGCTCTTTACCAGAACCGAGGCGGACGTCTTAAGGTAAAGGAGCCGCTGTTTGCTTGCTGGAGGTGTGATGATATCTTAGCTGGACGCGTACGGAAGAGTGTCATCTGGTTTCATAAATGCAAGATAAACTTCCTCTCTTAACCTCCCAATTCTTCTTAAATCTCTCCTCCTATCTTTTTCCCTCAATTCTAAGCTGGAAACTATTTTAAGCTAAAGAGCCCATCAGACTAAATATGTTTAACATCTAGTATTTATGTCTGTTGTGTTAAATTTAAGTGTGCTGACGTATTTAAATTGAAAGAAAGTGAAATCATGTCAATCAAGTGTAATGGTGTTAATTTAGTTGATTCATTTTAAATAAATGATAGTGTCTCTTTGACATATCAAGCTAAGTTAACGTGTCCATTGTCACTCTATAGCTCTGTTTATTTATCCATCATAAAGATCACAGAAATATTGGGTAAACTGAAAAAGAAAAGAATCCGTGAAATTACTATTCAATCTGAATAAGTAAGTTAATTAAGGATAAAGAGGTCAGCTTAATACTGACCCCTGTTAAAATCCTTTAGTTACATCTGGGTGACACTATATGTGTTTAAGGACACAATATATGGTCTCCCTCATGTTTCCTACATCTGGTGGCCCGTAAGTTTATTGATAAATCTGGTGGCCGTACGAGTTTTCTAAAAGTTTATTGATAGAATCTGTGGTCTCTCATGAACTGTAACGTCATGTTTGCATAAGAGGATCCAAGTTTTAAACTCTGAGGATAATAATTTTGGCTGGAAGTGTTCAAAGCAGGCAGATTCTGCATGTTTTTATCATTTGAGGCTGAGGGATTGTTATTCGTTTCAACTCTGTTACACGCTGTTGGAAGCATTCAGGTGAGGTTTTTGTCAGTCCGTGGTCTGTGGGGGTTCTGGTTCGGTCCAGTTCACGCAGACTCCTGTACAAAGCTTTGTTTGACCGCCGAGTCAAAAGCCTGAAAGCTACTTTAACATCTACAAGATTGCTGTGCTGGTATTTTACATTTTAGAGCAGGTCAAAGAAGCATATAACTGTTAGAACGGTGTCGATAGTGGTTCTGAAACCCGAGTTCTGCTCCTTAAAAGTGGACCAGAACCGACCTTGACGCGCTCCGAGAGAGTCCGTGTTTGTTCAACAGCTGCAGTGCTGTGTTACTGAGCGTAACTAAGTTGGCCTGTCTAGGTGTGTTCGCCGCATGTTTCAGAATTTTGGGAAGTTAATTTGTAGCGTTTGAGTTGTTTTAAGAGTCTATAAAGTTGTGGTCTGCTGTGCAAGCTAACGTTAAGAAGACGTGTCCGGCATGTCTGTTTATGAGCTGTGATTGGATGAACGAGAGCTGTGAACTGTCAATCACTCTCGTAGCGAACGCTGATTCGCTGATTTGGGAACGCACGCTGTTGCGAACAACCCACTTTGTCGTCATTTCCGGCACTGCATTGGTCGAAGGTAATAGAACTACATTCACCATGGTTGCTTGGGAAAAGGACTACAAGCGCTGTGATTGATTGGTTGACGTCACGTATCTGTTTAGCGAGCTCCGCCTCGCTCAACGGAAGCTGGTGACGCGTTGCGTCGACCCGCCTACTTGTGTCGTCATTTCCAGGTGCACTTCGGGTGATAAGCAGTTCACACACTCACAGTGAGTTTAAACACTCATTTAAAGCCATCTAAACTGTCTAACAACATAGATTTGTCTCTGACAAGAACGTGGTTCGAGCGTTTATCACGAACACACTAGAAACTAACTCTAAAAGGTAGTTTTCAGTTAAATACTGAATGAAATAAATCAGTCTCCACGTGATAAATATAGACTCAAAGCTGCCCCCTGTTGGTTAAAAGACGTTGACAGATGAGTTTTCTCAAAGACATCATAAAAAAGTCAGCATTTTTATGGTGAATTACCAGCTTTTAAAATTGTTCTGTACGCAAACAAAAACTCCTGTTTATTCTAAATACAAATTTTAGAATAACAGAGGTACTGACAAACAATTTATGCTCATTTTAAATACTGAAGAGATTTAAAATAACACTAAAAAGGGCATTTTTTTTATTTGATTTTCAAATTAAATAAATAAAAAAAATGATGGAGAACAGAGCATTTCCACATTAAGCTCTTCACATCTCTGAATTTTAAACAGAATTGGTGTGCACAACTGCACACTTTTAGTTAAAAATGGCATTTTTAACGTTTTTCTGTGTACAATTAATGACTCCAGTTTATTTTAAATAAAAAGTTTAAAATAACAAACAAAATTACATTTTTCAATCCAGATAACTGCGGCAACTCAAAACAGTTTTACTGAATCTGAAATACATTCTCTTGGAGCAAAATAAAACAAAATCTGCTAACATTTTAGTGTGAACATTGCATTTATTTGAAATCTTTAAGAAGGCGGTTGAGTGAAAGACAGAAAACATTAAGCGTGGTTTAATAGTAATTGTTTTAAAAAATAGGTCTATTAAGTTAATACGGCCACGAAGGCTTAACTTACCATATTTTTCATTGAAGGTAAAACCTAAAATAAATAAAGGTACTGAATGAACAAAAGACTTGTTTATAGATTACAGGAACAAACCCAGAAAGCTGTTTTAGTTAAATAACTCACCGCTAAGAAAGCATTTATTTGCATACACTATAATAAATACCGTCTTATTGATTCAAACAAAATCAAAACTAAAAGATGGGAGATAACAATTATGATGAAGCTTTACAGCTGCTCACAGCAAAGCTTGAATTGTTGAGGCATAATAACATTCGCAGAAGAGAAATTTTTCAACAAGAAAAACTTAAGTTAAAACGTGAGATCAGACAAAATCAAAACAAAAAGATGGGAGATAACGATTGTGATGAAGCTTTACAGCTGCACACAGAAATACTTGAATTGTTAAGGCAAGATAACATTCGCAGAAGAGAAAATTTTCAACAAGAAAAACTTGAGTTAAAAAGTGAGATTGAGCAATTAAAAATAAAACGGCGTGCTATAAATGGTTTTGATGTTCGTCAACTCCCTGACCCGATCTGGTTAAAAACAAAACCAGAGCGTGAACTACATTACCAAGAAAAGGTCAAATCCCACTCGCTGGAGCTGGAAGGGACAAGTTCATCAACTCCCTCTCCTAAAAAAGGCGAGAAGAAACATGTTTTTCAAACTAACAGACCACTTACTGAAGATGCCCGCTGGAACAATGAGCCGGAGTGGCTCAGACAAGACCCAGAGTACATAAAACGATTTCAAAGGGGGGGCGCACGTCCTAAAGATAAGAAAGATGGTCACAAAAGTAAACCATATCACAAAAGGGGGTCCGAACAGGAACCCCCAGTTCAAGGACAAGCCCCTCCTGCCCCTGCACTGCGGACTGGACAGTCCGGGAGTAGCAAAAGGTCACAGAAGTTCCAGAAAAAAGGCAACATACCTCTATGCTCTGAGGAGATAGTGGACATAAGTTGGTTGTTTGAAAACTTGAATGATACAGAGGATGACCGAACTGGTACATTGAGTGACCTTGTCTTTGATAACTCAGAGCACATGGATAACTCAGAGCACACAGTTAGTGACAACAATAGCAAACGACAAAAAGAAAAACGTCTCAAAAAAGGCCTTGAGCTACAACATCAGTTTAAACAATCAGTGATGAAACAGTGCGCTGTAACTGCTGTTGAGGCTCACATGCAAAACAAAACACCCTCTGAGGTGTGCCCAGGTCAAAAGGTCGTATCCCAGTCGCAAAAAATAGGCGAGGTTCTCTCTCCTATAGAAAGCGAGAATAAACACCGTCGTCTCAAAGGCCCTCTGACCTCGGAAGAGGTAGAGAACATACGTCGATTGTTAAAAGAGTTGGATAATACTAGCAAGAATGAACAAGATTTTCAAACTGACATACACCGAAATGTTGGTACCAGTTGGAACAGTGACTCAAAATGGTTTAAAGGGAGCCCCGCCCCTGAAGCACCTCAGATTGAAAAATCTGAGACAAGCAACGAACCACAAAAGGTAGGTGTTCACTCTCTAAGAGACCCACAACGGTTCAGATCGAACCAGATGGGTGAAAACCAAGGTCAATCGGTGGGTGGACTTCAAAAGAAATTGAAGGATGAGGACCTATACTCATGTAACTATGCGTGGTCCCAACAGCCACCCCCGAGCCTTGGAACTGCACCTCCCGCGCCTCGAACAGAACAGTTCAAGACAGGCAAAGAGTCACGAATGTCCCGGAATAATGGCCCAACACCTCTATGCTCGGAAGAGACAGAGGAAGTAAGTAGTTTGTCAGTAGATTTGAATGTTACTGTGCTTGACCAACCTGATACAATGAGTGGCGTTATCATTGATAATGACACTATCAACATTGACCAACCTGGAGCGATGTGTAGCACTGTCTTTCACAAAGACTCAGAGCACACAAATAACTCAGCGCACACTACTACCAACATTGCCATGGATGTTGACAGCAAACCAATTGCTGACACACAACAACATCCTGAAGGTCATGATGCTGACAGCCAACAAGATGCTGACAGTAAACAAGATTACACAGACAGAGTCACACGTGAACAGAAACGTGGGCCAAGACCTGTGAGGTTTCTGTGTAACTTTATACAAAGGGGGGTGGCTAAGAAAGCTTACCTGCCTATCACACTGGAAGGTGTCCTTGAGCGTGAAGCCCTCCTGGATGGTAGTGCTGATATAACTATTATGTCGGCCAAGCTGTTCGAGGAGCTGAGGACCGCCGCTAACGGTGTTGACAGGCAAATACCCTTTGAGAAATGTGCTATTGAGCTACAGGGTCTCGCAGAGACGAGAACAACCCTAACAGCTATAGCTATGGTTCACATGCAGATTGGCAAAATGACACTACGCCACCCGGTGTTTGTGTCTAACCTTGACTCATTCCCATTTTTGGTTGGCCAAGATTTTATAAACCGCTTCGACGCGATTATAGATTATGGCCAACAGACAATGTGGGCAACAGTGAGTAAACCCCTGCCAATAAAAGTGCTTCCTAGTTGCGATACAGACTGCCTAACCGCAGGTACCGCAGAGGACACAAGGGACTGCTCATCCGAGGACGAGAGCCCGGTAAGTGAACCTTCAACTACAGGTGAGACAGAAGAGACCCAAAAGTTGGACCAAACTCTGGCCCAACAAGAGAACCTCCTCTGTGAGCTGACACATTCAGCACTCCCTGACCACTGCCTACCACAGGTAGTGAAAGGTGTTGAGATCCAAGGATCCCACACCGATGACGCTGTACTGTCCTCTGAGACAGGTAATTCGGCAATCGGCCAAGCTTTCAATGAAACCTTGGTTCAAGGGCATCTGAGTCCAGAAAATGACAGTCAACCAAACGCTGACAGTCACTTGGACATCATTGTTGCAGATTACGAGGACCCCTCATCAGACAAGAAGGGGGCAAACTCACATTACCTACCACAGGTAGAGAAAGGTGTGGAGATCCAAGGACCCCACACCGAGGTTGCTGTACTGTCCCCTGGGACAGGTAAATCGGCTATTAGCCAAGCTTTTGATGAAACCTTGGTTCAGGAACATTTGTGTCTAGAACTAATCAGAAATGACATAGTTTTTACAGACTCAAAGGGCCCCTCTTCAGTCAAGAAATGGAAAGACACACACAATGACAGTGACCCGTCGCAGTCTGTACAATCAGACACACCTGCGACTGCACCGACAGTTGTGACACACCTGAATTACACGGAAAGAGGTAAACGTAAGAAGATACGTTGGCCAAAACCTAAACGATTCCTGTGTACCGTCTTCTCTCAGCTGCGCGAACAGCTTAAACTAAACGGTGGCATCCTAACTTGTGCCCATGGACGGACGTCCTCACCTGTGCTCGTGGTCCCCCATGACCAAAGGGGGGTGATGTTAGGCCATGCCAAAGACAAAGATTTGAATGTACACCTCAGAAACACTTTTGCTTTCGCCCAGAAAAACCTGGAAAGATCCGCTGAAGGACGTAAGGCGTACTATGACCAAAAGGCCTCTCACAATGAACTCCAAGTGGGAGACAGAGTCTGGTACTATACGTTCGCCCCAGCAACCGGGAAAGGAGGGTCCGAGACCGGAACTCTCGCCCGCAAACTAATGCCCAGGTGGACTGGACCTCATCTGATAACAGACAAAGTGTCCTCAGTCGTCTACGAAATCAAAATCAGCAAAGGCCGCAAAGAGCCAATTGCTAAATGGGTACATCGAAATCAGATCAAACCTTACAAGGCGTTCAATGACTCCACAAAAGACAAAGATCTCACAAACTCACCGACTTCATGGGATAATAAGGTCGTACAAACACAAGTTAGTAAATAAACTAATCAGGTTTAAACTACCGTATTCTCCACCCTATAAGTCGCATTGTCCAATTTGAACTTAGAAACGCTAAGCCTAAAACCCACAACAAAAAACTAACCTTAACAACCGTTTAAATCCACGAGATTTAATTTGACCTCGGTCATAAAGTTGAGACCCGTTTTCTTGTGTGTTGCACTTTGGAATCTGACGACAAGAGTGTGTCGAAGCAGTGAAACGTTGTTTCCTTGTTGTTTAGTCATTCTTGTTGTCATAAGTTGAGATATTGTTTGGTTCTGAACACTCCCAGCCAAAAAGGTTTTGTATTAACATTGGTTAATGAATGATATGGATTTAACTATGCCAACATGCAGTTCGTTTTGTTAAATCTCAATCGTCGAAGAGTCAATGTAGTTTAAAGCTACTCAAGGTACCATAAACTACATTGACCTCACAATTTCTAAATTGAACCGATTCGATCGTTTCTATTCTAGATTGTCTATTCATTTTGATGAGTCTCGCCATAGACTTCAAAATTTATTAGGAATACCAAATCCTACGTCGTTCGTCTAAAAGACAACAGACATTTAGATCAAACTATATTTCATTTTATTTTAGTTTAACCTAAACTAAGTAATGAATGGAGGAATAGTTTGGAATTAGAGGCCTTCGTTACAGAAGCCCTCCAAAATTTTATAGGTACAAATCCCTATATCTAATTTTACAGAATTGATCCACCCCTTAATTGGTAATTGTAGCTGATCTAAACCATGATAGCTTACATACCAGGTGCATATAGGTAAGGCTTAATGTAAAATCCCAATCATAAGCCCACCTTAAAAAACCACATAATTGCATGACACATAGAACCAGAGTGGCACTGACTGGAAACCAACCAGCCAACAACCTTCGATGTGGGGACCTGCAGCTCCAACGCTTGGTCTTCAACCTTCATCCAAGGGTCGCCTCCTCTGCGTCAATCGAGGGATCCCCTCTACATGCTGATTATGAAAACAATTGTTGCTGATCAATCAACAAAACTAATCGTTGTGGAATTACCGCTGTGGATTATAAGACTTTGTTTTCCAAAGGATTAAAAGCTTTTCGCAATGGGATTACCTCCGAACAGTATGGAATTTCCAAAAACTTTATGGGATTATAATTTTTGATTTTTCTTTTCCACTTGCTGGATTACTTCAAGATCAAAGACAGTTCAAGGTTTCCTTTCGTGTTGGACCCCATCCCCAAGGACTGGCGATGGCTTCCAAAAGGGGGGAGATGTAATGGACCTACCCAGGGTCAAACTAAGGTTTTTGAACTGTCCAGTGATGACCTTTACTGACCTCTCAGTAAAGCAAGACATTTACTACAAAATCATTCCATTAGTTGTAATCTTAGAACATAGTCACCAAAAGAGACTATTTCTATCTTTGATTTTATTCTAATGTGACCAAAAGAATAACTTTTGTCATTTTCATGATGTGTGCTTTTAAGCTGTGTTATTCTGTAAGAGTATTACTGTGTTCACTGCTGTGTTAAAGGTGAAGTCTCGGGTCACAGAGACCGGACGGTTTTGTTTAGAAAGTCAGAAGACAGTTAATCTGTTGTTTTTCATGAAAGGGCTCCAGCTGCTCTGTCTTTTCCTAAACAAATCTCCCTCTGCTCTGGCTGTAACCTTGGGTCGTGATAACGGCAAGTGAATTGCTCGACTGGTCCACGGACCAATGAAAAAGACACAAGTCTCATCTCTCATCTCATGATCTTTTTAAGTTCTAAGTTTTGCTGAAACACTTCAGAGTTTGCTGGGAGCTTCGAAAGAGATGTGAACTTTCCCAAAGAGCTGGGTACGTTTGGTCAAGAGCTAACGACCTTCGTCTTCAGCTAAGGACTGATAACAGGCTGTTATGAGTCCACTTCGAATGAGCGTAAGCTCAAACTTTGTTATTCCTTCCTGGAATAAATTATCTTGAGCCAAAAACCACGATTGCCACGACTTCTGCCGACGAAAGCGAGTATCACCGACACCGACAAGGTAAACACGTCTGGAGTCCAGCTTGGACTTGCGGGACCGACGACTCGTCAGTCCAAAGCTGACCACAGCTCTTTGCCAGAACCAAGGCGGACGTCTTAAGGTAAAGGAGCCGCTGTTTGCTTGCTGGAGGTGTGATGATATCTTAGCTGGACGCGTACGGAAGAGTGTCATCTGGTTTCATAAATGCAAGATAAACTTCCTCTCTTAACCTCCCAATTCTTCTTAAATCTTTCCTCCTATTCTTTTCCCTCTCAATCTAAGCTGGAAACTATTTTAAGCTGAAGAGCCCACAGACTAAATATGTTAACATCCAATATTGAAGTCTGTTGTGTTAAATTTAAGTGTGCTGACGTATTAATTTGAAAGAAAGTGAAATCCTGTCAATCAAGTGTAATGGTGTTAATTTAGTTGATTCATTTTAAATAAATGATAGTGTCTCTTTGACATATCAAACTAAGTCAATGTCCATTGTCACTCTATAGCTCTGTTTATTTCTCCATCATAAAGATCACAGAAATATTGGGTAAACTGAAAAAGAAAAGAATCCGTGAAATTACTATTCAATCTGAATAAGTAAGTTAACACTGGAAATCCCAGGATATTTAAATCAGTACAATCTTTACCAGAGCCCAGCCAAATGGCTCTTTTTTTTTAGGAATTTGTAATCCTTGAGTAAGCATGCCTGGAGACTTTTTCCTTCTATGTAAATGTGAAGGCTTTTGTAGTAGGAGAATGCATTTGGGGGGGATATGCTGGGGGACTTGTGTCCATTGTTTGCGAAAGAATGGCAAACATTCCAATCTAATTGGCTTGGCTGATGGCTCTTGTAACAGATTCACATGTGGAAAATGTTATGCAGAGACAGGTTGTGTTCTGACATACTGTAAGTGTGATTTTATACTTACATATACATAAATATATATATATATATATATATATATATATATATATATATATATATATATATATATATATATATATATATATATATATATATATATATATATATATATATATATATATATATATATATATATATATATATATATATATATATATAATATAATATATATATATATATAATATATATATATATATATATATATATATATATATATATATATATATATATATATATATATATATATATATATATATATATATATATATATATATATATATATATATATATATATATATATATATATATATATATATATATATATATATATAAATATATGTACATTACAACATATAATTTCATTTGAGCTGCTTCCTTCAGGGCGAAGGTACGGCCTTCCTTTATTCTCAAGAAACAGAACAAAATTTTCTTTCATACCACAAGCAATTAAATCAATAAATAATACTAAGGTATCATGACTTACTGAGCACAAATGTCTTGGCTACACCTTCTGCAACATTTTGGCTGACTGGCAGATTCACATGTGTTGTGACAAATGTAGAAAGGAGATGTTGTGTATATATATATATATATATATATATATATATATATATATATATATATATATATATATATATATATATATATATACAGTATCCCTCGACTTATGGTGGCCTCGACTTACGGCGTTTCGGCTATACGAACGTGTGTAG
>JBBPBX010021840.1:7123-20954 GCA_038048925.1 Garcialebias charrua
TTTACCTCTACTCAAAATAACTGCATGACTTACAGATGAATTCTTAACCTATCATTCCAGCAATCGGTGGGACATTGCAAACACAGATCAACAACTTAACTTCACCACATGTTTCCATGACTACTCTGCCAGTTAACTCTCTTGAACCATCTGTCAATGGCAGCACACCAGCACCACCTGTAACAACTACAGGTATTAACATTTCTGCAATAGTCAAAAACTTTCTACATGTTTTAATGGTTTTGTCACAATAATTTTGTAATGGGTTTTATCGTTGTCATTTTAATACAGTTTTGTGCACTCATTTGTACGTACAACTGTTATTTAGATGTTGTTTCCAACAATGTATCAACTTTACCACCACTCAAAATAACTTGAGGGCTTATGAACGAATTTTCATCCTATCATTCCAGCAATTGGTGGGACATTGCAAACACAGATCAACAACTTAACCTCACCACATGCTTCCATGACTCCCCTGCCAATTACCTCTCTTCCACCATCTGTCAATGGCAACACACCAACACCACCTGCAAACACTACAGGTTTTAACTTTTTTGCCACAGTCAAAATGTTTCTGGATTTATTTCTATAATATTGTCAGAAATTCTGCAGTGTTTTATCTTTGTCATTTTAACTCAGTCTTATGCACTCATAAGTATATATAACTGTTATATACAATATTTATATATGTCGTTTCCAACAATGTACAGTATTGACTTTACCACCACTCAAAATAACTTGAGGTCTTATTAATGAATTCCTATCCTATCATTCCAGCAATTGGTGGGACATTGCAAACACAGATCAACAACTTAACTTCACCACATGTTTCCATGACTCCCCTGCCGATTACCTCCCTTCCACCATCTGTCAATGGCAACACACAAACACCACCTGCAAACACTACAGGTTTTAACTTTTTTGCCACAGTCAAAATGTTTCTGGATTTATCTCTGTAGTGTTGTCCCAGAAATTCTGCTATGCGTTTTATCTTTGTCATTTTAACTCGGTCTTATGCACTCATATAAAACTGTTATATAGATGTTGTTTTCAACATAGTATCAACTTTACCACCACTCAGAATAACTTCAGGGCTTATGGATGAATTCTTATCCTATCATTCCAGCAGTTGGTGGGACAATGCAAACACCAATGGTCAGCTTGACCTCACCACATGTTACCATGACTCCCTTGCCGGTTAACTCCCTTGAACCATCTGTCAATGGCAGCACTCCAATGCCACCTCCAACAACTACAGGTATTTAATTTTTGGCAAAACACAAATTTTTTGAAAGATTTCTTTCTGTAGTACTGTCACACTAATTTTGTAATGGGTTTTATCTTTGTCATTTTAACTCAATTTTATGCACTCATAAGTATAAAACAGTTTTTAAAATGTTGTTTCCAACAATGTATCAACTTTACCACCACTCAAAATTACTTGTGGGCTTATGAATGAATTTTCCTCCTATCATTCCAGCAATTGGTGGGACATTGCAAACACAGATCAACAACTTAACCTCACCACATGTTACCGTGACTCCTCTGCCAGTTAACTCCCTTCCACCATCTGTCAATGGCAGCACACCAACACCACCTGTAATAACTACAGGTATTCATTTTTCTGCCATTGTCAACAACTTTCTACTTTTTTCTCTGGCATTGATGTAGAAATTTTGCAATGGGTTTTATCTTTGTTTTTTGCTTTTACATATTTCAGTTTTGTAATGCTTTTGTCTTATGATATTTAGACTTACCTTAACAACAATGTGTCAATATTACTACTAGTCAAAACAACTTCATGGCTTGTGAATGCATTTTCATCCTCAGCCAATGTAACCTCAACAACAGTTAACAAAACCACATCTCCAAATGCATCATCATCACTAATTAATGCCACCTCACCACTTTTCAACGTGACGTCAAAATATGCCAACACAACCTCACCACCCATTAATCTGACTTCATCACATGTTCATTTGACATAGCCACCAGCCGACATAAACTCATCGCCTGTAAGCATCACATTACCAAAACCCATAGTGACCTCCCCACCTTTTAACCTAACTTCACACCACACAGTAAGTCCCACCTCAGCGCAAGACCACATAACCTCAATACAACCAGTGACAACAATGTCATTGCTAGGTAATGAAATGTTTTCCGGGGTCAGTATATCAATGTTAGAGTTCCATTATGGCTAATCTTTACTTTGACTAAAAAGCTTGATAATACATGCACAACTTCACCACCAGCTAATGTAACCTCACAATTAGTCAGGAGGACATCACCATCACTTAATGCAACTTCATCACCTGTGAATGTAACACCTGCCAACATCGCATCAACACCACTCACCAGATGCATGAACCCCTAACACAACTTCAAAGGGCAACCACACAGGCTACATATATGACAAATCCTTTCTTCAACACAATATCACAATTTGACATATCACAATAACTCAACATTGCATTCAGTGATTGCAACCTTACCACCAGTCAGCATTACCTCACAATCATTTCATGCAACTCCATCCATCCATCCATCCATCCATCCATCCATCCATTGCCTTTTACCCATTTCTTCCTTTTTGCGTCACAGGGATCATTGGTTCCCATATCCAGCAGTCACTGTGTAAAAGGTGGGGGACACCCTGGACAGGTCACAAGTCCATCACATGGCTACATAGAGAAAACCATTCCCAGTACTTGGAGTTACTAATTAGCCTAACATTAGGGCTGGGCGATATGGACCAAAATTAATATCTTGATATTTTATGATAAATCACGATATACAATATATATCTAGATACATTTTCTTTCCATAAAATAATAACAAAAATATATTTCTGAGTCAAAGCTATGTCCCAGTTGTCACACATCAACATTTATTAACAAACAGCTGTAACTCTACAAAATAAATGTCTAAAAAATAAACTATCTACAAACATTACTTTATTTTTAAGCCATTTATTTACACATATTAAATAATAATCCTCTTCAGATGAGGGCAGCTGTGGCTGAGAGGCTAGAGCAATCCTACTCCAACGGGAGAGCTGGAGGGTTTGGATCTAGTAGAGTGCTGTATTAATGGGTAAATGAGGACACAGATTGTGTTGTAAAGAGCTTTGAGTCAGAGAGTCAGAGTCAGAGAGTCAGAGAGTCTTTATTGTCATTTGCACCGCATGTGGTACATGTGATGAAAACGAGATTATGTACACGGGGTCCCAGTATCTTCATAAGATAGAAAGGTGCCTTCACGTTAGTCAGCGTGTTTGTGAACTGCAGTAATGTGAGCCTCCACTCAGAACCGTGAAACGGCAGCTCCGAGTATTTTTATAGTCTGCTTCCTTAAAACAAACTACGGGTCAGAGCTTATTTAGCTGTGCTTTATGAGAGGAGCAGAGAGAGGAGGCAACATTAATAACTCAGCAGTTTATCATATCGCTAAAGACACGATCAGTCTCAGTTGTGGAAGAAGAGGGCTAAAGTGTCAGCCATCTTGTTAGCCGCTAAGGACGTATATTTAGCGATATGATGAACTGCTGATTTATTAATGTTGCGCTTCCTCTTTGTGTTCCTCTAAAAGGCACACAACATGGCTAAATGAGCCCTGAACTATTTCAAATAAGAAGACGGGTCTATTGTCTAGCTGTAGCTTCACACACGCTCAGACAGCTGCTGTGTTTATTAAAGGCCCAGGCAGAGCTCTGCGTACGGCCTGTACGCCGCTCTAAGCGCGTGTTCTGTGCGCATGCGTTCACAAGCACAGCTCTGCGTTCGTTCTCGCATTAATGCTCGCGTTTTCGCTCCAAATTCTTGTCGTAATTTGAGCAGCTGCGCGCAGAGCGTTTACCTACGGGACAAACTGAGGTCGCTGATTGGTCATTTGCTGACACGCCTACTGAATTGATTGACAGGTCGGGTGGGGGAAAAAAGGCACGAGCTGGCTCAGGCTGCAGCCGCTGCGGTGTTCTAAACTTTATATGTTAATAAAAAGTTCTAAAAAATAAAAACAGGGAGCGCTGGTCCTGCAGCCCACAGCCCACCAGGAAATCCACAGAACCTTGCGCAGCCACGTAGGACCCGAGTTTAATTCGCTCATGACAAATTCATTCATTTACCATACCATACCATACCAGCTTTATTTATAGAGCACTTTAAACACCTACAGGACCAAAGTGCTGTACACACAACAAAACAATCAATCAGGTAATAAAATGATTAAAATAAATAAAAGTCACATAATAAAAGTTGAGGAATCATACACTCAGATAAAACAAGCGACTAAAATTATTAAAAGTCAACATCGCAGATGGTGTCATAGGCCAGGGAGAAGAGATGGGTTTTAAGAAGAGATTTAAAAACAGACAGGGAAGAGGCCTGTCTGATGTTCAAGGGAAGGTTGTTCCACAGTTTAGGAGCTGCCACAGCAAAAGCACGGTCTCCTCTCCTCTTGCGTTTTGTCTTTGGGACACTCAGGAGCAGCTGATCACATGATCTGAGGGATCGAGAGGGTGTGTATGGCTGCAGCAACTCTGACAGATAGGGCGGGGCAAGACCATTTTGCGCTTTAAAAGCAAATAAAAGAACTTTAAAATGAATCCTGGAATGTACGGGCAGCCAGTGCAGGGAGGTTAAAACAGGAGTAATGTGGTCAAACTTTCGTGTGCCAGTTAAAAGTCGTGCAGCGGCGTTCTGTACCCTCTGAAGCTGAGAGATACACGAATCACTGATTCCTATATAGAGTGCATTACAGTAGTCCAGCCGTGTGGTCACAAAGGCGTGAACTACTGTTTCAAAATGCTGCTTGGAAAGAATTGGCTTTACCTTAGCCAGCTGCCTCAGGTGGAAAAAACTAGTTTTAACAACTGCTCTGATGTGGTTTTCAAATTTTAGTCCGGCATCGATCTTGACCCCCAGGTTTGTAACAATAGGTCTGATGTATTGAGCCAAGGAACCAACATTGACCTTGGGAGTCTCAGTGGAGCTTCCAAAAACCATCACCTCAGTCTTCCCCTCATTAAACTTTAAAAAGTTCACAGCCATCCAGGCTTTGATGTCCTCCAGACATGAAAACAGAGGGGCCAGAGAGTTGGAGTCCTTTTTCTGAAGCGGGACATAAATCTGCGTATCATCTGCATAACAATGAAAGGAGATCCCATATTTCCTAAGAATGGAGCCAAGAGGGAGCAGGTACAGCGTGAAGAGGAGGGGGCCCAAGACTGAGCCCTGAGGAACCCCACACAGAAGAGGAGCAGAGGAGGACTCATGGTCACCAAGGCGGACACAGAACAGGACTCATCATTTCAGTCATGGAGTCGGAGGAGGAAGTGATCACTTGACTTTTGGCAAAAAAACAAAAGAAAAGTCCAGATCAGGGATGAAGAAAGGAAATTTAATACATTTGTGTCACATACAAAACAGTCCGGCGCCGAGCAGTTTATTGTGAGACAACGCGCCTCGCGTACGCGGTCGTAAAATTTGAGCTTTGCGCGTTTGTGCCCTGCGGGGCTACGCTTGTGCTTCTGCATACATACGGCGTACAGCAGCATACTGCCTTACGCAGAGCTCTGCCAGGGCCTTAAGGTCTCGTGTCCTCTACTACCCACCCACACTGCAGAAGCAGGAAGGGGATGGGGAGCGCGGCTGAGTGGTTGTGGGGAGGAGGTAGAAGGAGGGGGGCTGCCTAGGAGAAGGAGATGGCAGGATTTCCAAGTATAAAATTATATTGTTTATATGGAGATAATCTCAACTTATATCGAAAAAAAAATCTTGATGTTTAAAAATATTGAGATATCACTCAGCCCTACCTAACATGCATGTTTTTCGTCTGTGGGAGGAATACGGAATACCCAGAGAAAACCCACTCAGCATGGAAAGAACATGCAAACCACCCAGAAATGCTCCTGGCCAGGATTTGATCTGGCAAGCTTCTCGCTGAGAGACAACTGCTCTACTAACTGGGCCACCAGGCCGCCCTCATGCAGCTTCATCTATACAAAAATTAACTTTATCACTAATAAATACATTGTTTCCATCAGTTGTAGCAACAGCACCAGCAGCCAACACTATTTCACTACTACCTATTGGAATTTCACCATCAGCAAATGCAATCTTGCCACAAGTCAATCAGCTTTGGGGAACTCTATCAGCAAATGCAATCTTGCCACAAGTCAAATTTAAGTCATCGTCTCAAAATACAACTTAACCAACACTTAACACGTTTCCATCGTTCAATACAACATCCCTACCAGTTGGCAAAACCTCATCCCAGCCTAATGCAACTTTACATACACTTAAATGCAACTTCTTCTCAACAGAATGCAGTGTCTTCACCAGTCTGTACTAACAGTCAACATGATCTCACCAACACCACCCACTTAACACTGTTTCACTAGTAATGAATTTGACTTCTGAAACCTTGAGCATGTCAGTACCAGTCAACAAGACATTGCCTGAGCAAAATGCAACTTTAACAGTTCTCAGTGCCATTTCACTATTACAGGTAGTCAGAATAACTTCTTCACAATCACTTCACTCAAAATCTTCACCCGAGTGAAGCGATTTCACCACCAGCCAATGTGACGTCATTAACCACAAAGAACATCTCACCACAAGAAAATGTCACATCGCAACCACTCAAACACACTTCGCCACTGGCTAATACGTCATCTGTAATTACTATGACTTGACGCACAGTTAACTCAACCTCACAACTACCCTAGGCCAGTGGCAGCTATAAACAATATTTTTTTGCTGTAAACATTTTATTCTGGACACACATTCAAATGTACAATTGAAATGGAAGTAGAATTAAGTCATTTCGCATAATGCCAATTATAGTTCTTAGACGGAAGAAAAAGTGATCAGAAATTGCCAAACACCATACCGTTGCAAAAAGAGTGAAAACCAGAATTAGCCAAAAAAAAAGATGTGTTAAGGTAAATAGACTGACAGTTGATTTTCTGTTAATTAAAAAAAAATACTTTTTTTTTTAGGCAATGCAACCATGTCACCAGTCTCATCAGTAAACACAGGCTTACCGCCAGTCACTAATGTAGTTTCACCACCTTCCACTATTCCCACCCCACCAGCCAATGTAACTTCTCCACAATCACTCACCCCTGTGCCAGGTAATGCAACTTCTGTTTTTGTCAATAAAACATGTACTAACATACATTTTTGTTTCATACTAACAACATTTACAATTTGTCAAGAAACTGCCATTCTCAAAGCAAAATGATAAACCTACTGTAGATACTTTTTCAACTCAATACTTTAGGTAGAAAGCTTACCTAAAATTCCATGCATATTACTGAATAACATTAAATGAACTTGATGAATGAACTTAACATTTTTATTTTTAGGTAGTGCAAGCTCTCCTTTTATAACTTTACCATCAGCTCCACCAACAAATGCTGCTACAACTACAACTGCAACTACAACTGCCACTACAACTACAGCTAAAACTACACCTACAACAACTACTACAACCACAACTACAACACCTGCACCGCCACCAGAGCCTAAAGTCAAGCTAGGATTTAAAGTGGTGGAAGAATTTAAACCAGCTTTTGCAAACAAATCTACACCAGAGTACAAGGATTTGGAGAAAACAGTTACCACACAAGTAAGTTTGATTTTTTTTCTCCACATTTTTCTTTGCATTTTTCTTTTGTATTTGTTTGCAATTAAAGTCCTTAGAAGTTTATATATAAAACTGAAAGCTGTTGTAACCGATACCTTCAAAATGTTTCAAGTTTTTTTTTCGTTGGATGTAACTGGTTACATTGCAAAAAAAAAAAATTCAATGAAAAAAAAAATTGTACTGCATTTACATTATTTTTTTTATTTTTTTTTATTTGAGATAAGATCTTGACAAGGAGATGCTAATGTGTTAAAGATGAATGAAATTATGACCTATAGTTAATGAAAAAGAGCAATTTACTGCAGACACAAAACACTGCTATGATTGAAGAGGGTAGAAGCAACAGTAGAGGCATAAAAACGTTAATTTAAGCAAAATTCTATTAACGTGTAAATGTGTCTTTTTATGAAACTCCTTACAGCTCAACAACATCTATAAAAATAAGTTTGGGGAGCGTTTTAATAGAACTGAAATCAAAGAATTCAGGTATGAATAATGTTGTTTCTTTAATTTTTATACAGCTGATTACATTATATGTGCAAAGTTTTCTTTAATCATTTGTAGCCATGAAGAAAAATGCTATTCTTTGCTTAATTTGTCTGCCACAATATTGTTAATCATACAGGGTATTTAGGTTGTGTGAATACGGCTTAATTTTGTTTTTCTTGTTAGTAACTTCAACCTGTTGGGAAATTTTAGTTTAGGAGCAATAGCTACAACTACATAAAAAATAATAATAATAATAATAACAATAAAATATATTCAAATAAATAAATGAAAAGTCTAAACTTTTTGTTGCAGACAAGGATCCATTGAGGTAGATGCTGAGCTGATATTCAATACTAATAATAATATCACAGCAGCCCCAAATGCCAGTGATGTGTCGGCAACATTGGCCAATGCTATGGCCTATGACTCGAATTTCACCCTCAATGTCAACACGTCCACTATTTCTGCAGAAGGTAAAGCTTTGTGTCAATTACAAAATGTCAACCAATATAATTCTGAATATTAACAGAACCACTAATTTAATATTTTTCATTTTTTTTAGTTGTCATACCACCAACTCAAGCACCAACTACAACTACAGTTCCAACAACAGGGAATTCAACTCCTTTAACAGGTATTTTCATGATGGAAGCACTTAAAATGTTAGTAATCTTTGCTTTGTAGTGTAAAACATCAAGTTGTATTTATTATATTAATCAAATATTAAACTGAAACACAACCTATCAGTGGAACGAGCTCACCACAACAATTAAGCTTCCACTAAATGCAACTTTTCCACCAGTCAGTGTAGTTTCACCAGCAGTAATACAGACCTCACCACAACACAACACAACTTTGTAGTTTGCAGAAATACCATTACCACAGCTTCACCAACACTCAGCACCACCACTTTGACACTTTTTTGTGCAAATTTGCTAACAATCAAGTTAAGTATCTCACATTTGAACAGCACAAACTCACTACAAGAAAATGTAATGCCACTACATATAAGTACAATGCCGCAACTGGAAAGATTTAGCTCAAAACAATTTAGGGCAACTGCACCAATATTGACAGTGATATTTTTTGAGTGGAAAACTTACCTACAACTGATTAAACATAATTTGACCATCAGTTACACTTATGTCACGTACACACATCATAATTAACAAACAACATGATATAAACTATACCTACAACTTCCAGTCAACATAACTTCTCCTCCACTCCTTGCAACTTCACCAGCCATCAACATGACCTCACCTCCACTCAATGCAACTTCACCTCCACTCATTCCAACTTCACCAGCAATCAACATGACCTCACCTCCACTCAATGCAACTTCACCTCCACTCATTGCAACTTCACCAGCAATCAACATGACCTCACCTCCACTCAATGCAACTTCACCTCCACTCATTGCAACTTCACCAGCAATCAACATGCACTCAATGCAACTTCACCTCCACTCATTGCAACTTCACCAGCAATCAACATGACCTCACCTCCACTCAATGCAACTTCACCTCCACTCATTGCAACTTCACCAGCAATCAACATGACCTCACCTCCACTCAATGCAACTTCTCCTCCACTCATTGCAACTTCACCAGCCATCAACATGACCTCACCTCCACTCAATGCAACTTCACCTCCACTCATTGCAACTTCACCAGCAATCAACATGACCTCACCTCCACTCAATGCAACTTCTCCTCCACTCCTTGCAACTTCACCAGCCATCAACATGACCTCACCTCCACTCAATGCAACTTCACCTCCACTCATTGCAACTTCACCAGCAATCAACATGACCTCACCTCCACTCAATGCAACTTCACCTCCACTCATTGCAACTTCACCAGCAATCAACATGACCTCACCTCCACTCAATGCAACTTCACCTCCACTCATTGCAACTTCACCAGCAATCAACATGACCTCACCTCCACTCAATGCAACTTCACCTCCACTCATTGCAACTTCACCAGCAATCAACATGACCTCACCTCCACTCAATGCAACTTCTCCTCCACTCCTTGCAACTTCACCAGCCATCAACATGACCTCACCTCCACTCAATGCAACTTCACCTCCACTCATTGCAACTTCACCAGCAATCAACATGACCTCACCTCCACTCAATGCAACTTCACCTCCACTCATTGCAACTTCACCAGCAATCAACATGACCTCACCTCCACTCAATGCAACTTCACCTCCACTCATTGCAACTTCACCAGCAATCAACATGACCTCACCTCCACTCAATGCAACTTCACCTCCACTCATTGCAACTTCACCAGCAATCAACATGACCTCACCTCCACTCAATGCAACTTCACCTCCACTCATTGCAACTTCACCAGCAATCAACATGACCTCACCTCCACTCAATGCAACTTCACCTCCACTCATTGCAACTTCACCAGCAATCAACATGACCTCACCTCCACTCAATGCAACTTCACCTCCACTCATTGCAACTTCACCAGCAATCAACATGACCTCACCTCCACTCAATGCAACTTCACCTCCACTCATTGCAACTTCACCAGCAATCAACATGACCTCACCTCCACTCAATGCAACTTCTCCTCCACTCCTTGCAACTTCACCAGCCATCAACATGACCTCACCTCCACTCAATGCAACTTCACCTCCACTCATTGCAACTTCACCAGCAATCAACATGACCTCACCTCCACTCAATGCAACTTCACCTCCACTCATTGCAACTTCACCAGCAATCAACATGACCTCACCTCCACTCAATGCAACTTCTCCTCCACTCCTTGCAACTTCACCAGCCATCAACATGACCTCACCTCCACTCAATGCAACTTCACCTCCACTCATTGCAACTTCACCAGCAATCAACATGACCTCACCTCCACTCAATGCAACTTCTCCTCCACTCCTTGCAACTTCACCAGCCATCAACATGACCTCACCTCCACTCAATGCAACTTCACCTCCACTCATTGCAACTTCACCAGCAATCAACATGACCTCACCTCCACTCAATGCAACTTCTCCTCCACTCCTTGCAACTCCACCAGCCATCAACATGACCTCACCTCCACTCATTGAAACTTCACCAGCAATCAACATGACCTCACCTCCACTCAATGCAACTTCACCTCCACTCATTGCAACTTCATCAACAATCAACATGACCTCACCTCCACTCAATGCAACTTCACCAGCAATCAACATGACCTCACCTCCACTCAATGCAACTTCACCTCCCCTCATTGCAACTTCATCAGCTGTCAACATGACTTCACCTCCACTTATTGCAACTTCACCAGCCATCAACATGACCTCACCTCCACTCAATGCAACTTCTCCTCCACTCCTTGCGACTTCACCAGCCATCAACATGACCTCACCTCCACTCAATGTAACTTCACCTCTACTCATTGCAACTTCACCAGCAATCAACATGACCTCACCTCCACTCAATGCAACTTCTCCTCCACTCGTTGCAACTTCACTAGCCATCAACATGACCTCACCTCCACTCAATGCAACTTCACCTCCACTCATTGCAACTTCATCAGCAATCAACATGACCTCACCTCCACTCAATGCAACTTCACCTCCACTCGTTGCAACTTCACTAGCCATCAACATGACCTCACCTCCACTCAATGCAACTTCACCTCCACTCATTGCAACTTCATCAGCAATCAACATGACCTCACCTCCACTCAATGCAACTTCACCTTTACTCAATGCAACTCCACCTCCACTCATTCCAACTTCACCTGCTGTCAACGTGACTTCACCTCCACTCAATGCAACTTCTCCTCCACTCCTTGCAACTTCACTAGCCATCAACATGACCTCACCTCCACTCAATGCAACTTCACCTCCACTCATTGCAACTTCACCAGCTGTCAACATGACTTCACCTCCACTCAATGCAACTCCACCTCCACTCATTGCAACTTCACCTGCTGTCAACATGACTTCACCTCCACACAATGCTACCTCTCCACCAGTTCTACCAGTTACTGCAACGTTACCAGCAGTCAACATGTCCTCACCTCCACTCACTGGAAATTCACCAGCAGTCAACATGACCTCACCTCCACTCACTGCAACTTCACCAGCAGTCAACATGTCCTCACTTCCACTCAATGCAATTTCACCTCTTCTTATTGCAACTTCACCAGCAATCGACATGACCTCACCTTCACTCAATGCTACCTCTCCACCAGCTCCACCAGTTACGGCAACTTCAAAAGAAGTCAACATGACTTCACCTCCACTCGCTGCAACTTCACCGGTAGTCAACATGACTTCATCTTCACTCACTGGAACTTCACCAACAGTCAACTTGACTTCACCTCCACTCACTGCAACTTCACCAGCAGTCAACTCAACTTCAACTCCACTCGCTGCAACTTCACCAGCAGTCAACATGACTTCACCTCCACTCGCTGCAACTTCACCAGCCATCAACATGACTTCACCTCCACTCATTGCAACTTCACCAGCAGTCAACTTGACTTCACCTCCACTCATTGCAACTTCACCAGCAGTCAACATGACTTCACCTCCCCTCACTGCAACTTCACCAGCAGTCAACATGACTTCACCTCCACTCGTTGCAACTTCACCAGCAGTCAACTTGACTTCACCTCCACTCGCTGCAACTTCACCAGCTGTCAACATGACTTCACCTCCACTCGCTGCAACTTCACCAGCCATCAACATGACTTCACCTCCACTCCCTGCAACTTCACCAGCAGTCAACTTGACTTCACCTCCACTCGCTGCGACTTCACCAGCCGTCAACATGACTTCACCTCCACTCGCTGCAACTTCACCAGCAGTCAACATGACTTCACCTCCACTCGCTGCGACTTCACCAGCTGTCAACATGACCTCACCTCCTCCACTCAATGCAACCTCTCCACCAGTTCCAGCAGTCAGTGCAAGTTCACCAGTAGTCAACATGACTTCACCTCCACCCAGCTCAACCTTATCTCCTCCCAACATGACATCACCAGCATTCAATGCAACATTACCAGTCAACACAACAGTCCCACAAACTGTTACCACTGCAACAAGCTCAGGTAACGTTTATTGATGTCATCATATTACCACATTTTGTTTTTTACTGTCTGGCTTCACAACCAGACTAATAAATGCTCGGTTGCCAAGTAAAATTACCCATTCATTTTCCAATATACCGTAAGGTGCTATGCTACATAATGTACATTTGTTAATTGCTTTTACTTATCAAAAGTCACTGATAAGTTTGATTATTTACAGGTAATTCAAGCCCTACACCTGTAATTGAAACACAGGGAACAACAACGGCAACAACTACAACTACCGCAACTAAAAGTACACCTGCCGTTCAACTGGCGCCTACAATCAATTTGGGATTCAGTTTGGATAAAAACTTTGACCAAGACCTTGCCAACAAGAGCTCATCAGCATTTACTACATTAGCAAGAGAAATAGCTGCAGAGGTGAGTTTGTTTACTTATTTTTTTACAAATTTGTTTTACTCCTTTTTCTTTTTACACAAACACAACAAAGTTATTTTGTAATGTTCATACATTTCTAAATAAAAATGCACATACTGTACATACACACACACACACACACACACACACACACACACATACACACACACACACACACACACACACACACACACATT
>JBBPBX010021840.1:21009-23509 GCA_038048925.1 Garcialebias charrua
ATATATATATATATATATATCTGTGTGCGTGTGTGTGTATTTGTGTTTAGATAGACAGACAAAAATATTTCAGTTTTTTAATCATGTGGTACTGTACATGAGCCATACAAAGTATGACTTGTTTTGAGATTTAAAGTAATGCCATGATTTAACAAAAGCTTTCATTAGTATTACTAAAATAATTACAGTGCTGCAAAAAAAACAAATACCATTGTAAAATGTATTAATATGTTTTTCTTTTCTTTTTAAAAACTAGCTTGACAGTGTTTATGGACGCAAATATGGGCAACGTTTCCTACGAAGTGTCATCAAGGAGTTCAGGTACAAACATACATTTCTACAAGTTCCATTTTTACAAGTTACAATGTTTAATGACATACTAAGTTTTTTCAGTTTTACAAAGGTCCAAATGATTTGGATAATAATGCATGAATGTTAATATAAATTAGTTAAATTGTATATTTCCTTATATTTGTATTACTTTAAACTTGTTTATAACTTTATACGGGCACAATATTTTGATTTAAAGAACTGAACTATGACTGTAATTGCAATTGAAAGAAGAAATTGAATTTTTTTGTTGCAGAAAAGGATCTGTCGTAGTAGATGCTGATCTGATATTCAATAATGTGACAGTTCTACCAAATACCAATGATGTGGCTCAGACTTTGGTGAATGCTTCCTCTGGTGGAAACTTCACCCTTCCTCTCAACACATCTAGTGTTTTAGCAACAAGTAAGGACTCATGCAATTACAAAATATCAAAAATGTGCTATTTCTAAAGTTTAATCACATATTCCGTATTTTTACAGATGTTTTAGCAACAACTCCAGTACCTGCTACAAGTACAGCTGCAACACCAGTGAATTCAACACCATTAACAGGTATTTTTATGAGACAACATTTTGAAATTACATTTTTTACCGTTTAGTATATTGTATTATTCAGTTAAGAAGCAATGATTCTAGCATTGTTTGTTTAAAATTATATGTGCCTTTCAACTTATTTGAAAAAAGATATACAATCAAAAGCAGTACAACCACTACTTAACGCTGACTAAATCAAAGCAAATTCAGTAAAAGTCAACATGACCTCATTTCCACTGACTGCAAATTTTTCACCAGTCAGTGCAACTTCACCAGCACTCAATGCAACTTCACCTCCACTCACTGCAACTTCACCAGCAGTCAACATGACTTCACCTCCACTCAATGCAACTTCACCTCCACTCACTGCAACGTCACCAGCAGTCAACATGACTTCACCTCCATTCAATGCAACTTCACTTCCACTCACTGCAACTTCACCTCCACTCAATGCAACTTCACCTCCACTCAATGCAACTTCACCAGCAGTCAATATGACCTCACCTCCACTCAATGCAACTTCAACTCCACTCACTGCAACTTCACCAGCAGTCAACATGACCTCACCTCCACTCAATGTAACTTCTCCTACAGTCACTGCAACTTCACCAGTAGTCAACATGACTTCACCTCCACTCAATGCAACTTCTCTTCCAGTCAATGCAACTTCACCAGCAGTCAACATGACTTCACCTCCACTCAATGCAACTTCTCTTCCAGTCACTGCAGCTTCACCAGCAGACAACATGACCTCACCTCCACTCAATGTAACTTCAGCTCCACTCATTGCAACTTCAGCAGCAGTCAACATGACCTCACCTCCACTCAATGTAACTTCACCAGCAGTCAACATGACCTCACCTCCACTAAATGCAACGTCTCCTACAGTCACTGCAACTTCACCAGTAGTCAACATGACTTCACCTTCACTCAATGCAACTTCTCTTCCAGTCAATGCAACTTCACCAGCAGTCAACATGACTTCACCTCCACTCAATGCAACTTCTCTTCCAGTCACTGCAACTTCACCAGCAGACAACATGACTTCTTCTCCACTAAATGCAACTTCTCCTACAGTTACTGCAGCTTCACCAGTAGTCAACATGACTTCACCTCCACTCAATGCAACTTCTCCTCCTGTCCCTGCAACTTCACCAGCAATCAACATGACCTTACCTCAACTCAATGCAACCTCTCCATCAGTTCCACCAGTTAGTGCAACTTCACCAGCCATCAACATGACTTCACCTCCACTCAATGCAACTTCTCCTCCTGTCCCTGCAACTTCACCAGCAATCAACATGACCTCACCTCAACTCAATGCAACCTCTCCATCAGTTCCACCAGTTAGTGCAACTTCACCAGCTATCAACATGACTTCACCTCCACTCAATGCAACTTCACCAGCAGTTAACGTGACCTCACCTCCACTCAATGCAACTTCTCGTCCATTCAATGCAACTTCACCAGCAGTCAACATGACTTCATCTCCACTCAATGCAACTTCACCAGTGGTCAACATGACCTCACCTACACTCAGTGCAACTTCACCAGCAGTTAACGTGACCTCACCTCCACTCAACGCAACTTCTCGTCCATTCATTGCAACTTCACCAGCAGTCAACTTGACTTCA
>JBBPBX010021840.1:26009-41980 GCA_038048925.1 Garcialebias charrua
TCAATGCAACTTCACCTCCACTCACTGCAACTTCACCAGCAGTCAACATGACTTCACCTCCACTCAATGCAACTTCACCTCCACTCACTGCAACGTCACCAGCAGTCAACATGACTTCACCTCCATTCAATGCAACTTCACTTCCACTCACTGCAACTTCACCTCCACTCAATGCAACTTCACCTCCACTCAATGCAACTTCACCAGCAGTCAATATGACCTCACGTCCACTCAATGCAACTTCACCTCCACTCACTGCAACTTCACCAGCAGTCAACATGACCTCACCTCCACTAAATGCAACTTCACCTACAGTCACTGCAACTTCACCAGTAGTCAACATGACTTCACCTCCACTCAGTGCAACTTCACCAGCAGTCAACATGACTTCACCTCCACTAAATGCAACTTCTCCTACAGTCACTGCAACTTTACCAGTAGTCAACATGACTTCACTTCCACTCAATGCAACTTCTCTTCCAGTCACTGCAACTTCACCAGCAGTCAACATGACCTCACCTCAACTCAATGCAACCTCTCCATCAGTTCCACCAGTTAGTGCAACTTCACCAGCCATCAACATGACTTCACCTCCACACAATGCAACTTCACCAGCAGTTAACGTGACCTCACCTCCACTCAATGCAACTTCTCGTCCATTCACTGCAACTTCACCAGCAGTCAACATGACTTCACCTCCACTCAATGCAACTTCACCTCCACTCACTGCAACGTCACCAGCAGTCAACATGACTTCACCTCCATTCAATGCAACTTCACTTCCACTCACTGCAACTTCACCTCCACTCAATGCAACTTCACCTCCACTCAATGCAACTTCACCAGCAGTCAATATGACCTCACGTCCACTCAATGCAACTTCACCTCCACTCACTGCAACTTCACCAGCAGTCAACATGACCTCACCTCCACTAAATGCAACTTCACCTACAGTCACTGCAACTTCACCAGTAGTCAACATGACTTCACCTCCACTCAGTGCAACTTCACCAGCAGTCAACATGACTTCACCTCCACTAAATGCAACTTCTCCTACAGTCACTGCAACTTTACCAGTAGTCAACATGACTTCACTTCCACTCAATGCAACTTCTCTTCCAGTCACTGCAACTTCACCAGCAGTCAACATGACCTCACCTCAACTCAATGCAACCTCTCCATCAGTTCCACCAGTTAGTGCAACTTCACCAGCCATCAACATGACTTCACCTCCACACAATGCAACTTCACCAGCAGTTAACGTGACCTCACCTCCACTCAATGCAACTTCTCGTCCATTCACTGCAACTTCACCAGCAGTCAACATGACTTCATCTCCACTCAATGCAACTTCACCAGCAGTCAACATGACTTTACCTCCACTCAATGCAACTTCTCTTCCACTCAATTCAACTTCACCAGCAGTCAACATGACTTCACCTCCACTCAATGCAACTTCTCTTCCAGTCACTGCAACTTCACCAGCAGTCAACATGACTTCACCTCTACTCAATGCAACTTCTCTTCCAGTCCCTGCAACTTCACCAGCAGTCAACATGACCTCACCCCAACTCAATGCAACCTCTCCATCAGTTCCACCAGTTAGTGCAACTTCACCAGCCATCAACATGACTTCACCTCCACTCAATTCCACTTCAACAACAGTTAACGTGACCTCACCTCCACTCAACGCAACTTCTCGTCCATTCATTGCAACTTCACCAGCAGTCAACATGACTTCATCTCCACTCAATGCAACCTCTCCACCAGTTAGTGCAACTTCACCAGCCATCAACGTGACTTCACCTCCACTCAACGCAACTTCACCAGCAGTCAACGTGACTTCACCTGCATTCAAGGCAACTTCACCAGCAGTCAACATGACCTCTCCTCCACTCAATGCAACTTCTCCACCACCTCCTGCAACTTCACCAACTTTCAACATGATGTCACCTCTACAAAATGTAACATCCCCACCAGTCAGCGTTACTTCCCCAACACTCAATACAACTGCAGTACATCTGCTTTCCACCATTTCACCAGCAGGTAATCAAACTAATTCTGTAATTGAGAAATCTAAGAAAAACTAATTTAGTGAAAACTATATCTCAGTAGGGCAAAAGTCAATAAATTTTGATAAGCAGATAAAAAGTCAGTCTTGTATAACCTGTCCTTCAATATTTGCAGCAACCATTGCAACATCTGCTGTTAATACAAGTCAGACCATGGCTACTTCCAATGCAACAACTGCTACTACAACAACGACCACTGCTACCACTCCAACTGCAGCAACCACTGCCACCACAGCAGCCACAAATCCTCCTACAGCCAATGAGGGAACCCTGGGTTTTACGTTTAGTCTGAACCAAACTTTTACATCTGATCTTGCTGATAGAACTTCACCTGCATTCCAGAATTTGGCCATAAAAGTGGTCAATGAGGTAAGTTTTTCCCATTATGTGTTATACCGGTAAAAAAATATTTTTAACCAATGTAAATACATCTTTAGTTAAGACTTGCTGGTTTTTTATCAAATTTTGTGGTCATCTTATACACAGAGGTTTATCATTGAAGCTTTTAAACCCAACAGAACCAAACAGATACATTAGAGGAGCCCAATTATATTTAAAGTTTGTGTAATGATGTCTTTCAGGTAAACAGAGTGTGTAAACTGCGCTATAGAAGTTTTCTTCGCTCCCTTGTCAATAAATTCAGGTGAGAATACATTTTAATCAGCTGTAAGTTGAAGAAAATGTTTTTGTTCTTCCCTTTGAAATATGTCTATTTTCTAATGACAGGAGTGGATCTGTCATCCCCGACATGACTCTTGTGTTCAATGATAGCGCCTCTGTTCCCCCAGTCGTCAATGCAACTACAGAACTCAGCAGTGACCTTGCCAACAGTACAGCCCTGGCTGTTATACCAGGCAGTGTCAATGCATGTAAGTATAAAAATAAACATATGCTTAATAATGTCTATCAGTTTTGTAGATGATACAGTAATATATTTATGAACAAACTATTGGTTTTGTACAGCCACCACTACTACTACGACCGTTGCTCCTACTACAGCAGTGTCTGCAGCTGCCAATGGAACAACAGCTACAACTGCAACACCTGTCAGTGCAACAACAGCTACAACTGCAACATCTGTCAGTGCAACAACAATTACCCCTGCTACAACAGCTACAACTGCAACATCTGTCAGTGCAACAACAACTACCCCTGCTGCAACAGCTACAACTGCAACATCTGTCAGTGCAACAACAGCTACCACTGCTACAACAGCTACAACTGCAACATCTGTCAGTGCAACAACAGCTACCACTGCTACAACAGCTACAACTGCAACATCTGTCAAGCCAACAACAACTACCCCTGCTACAACAGCTACAACTGCAACATCTGTCAAGCCAACAACAGCTACCACTACTACAACAGCTACAACTGCAACATCTGTCAAGCCAACAACAACTACCACTACTACAACAGCTACCACTGCTACAACAGCTACCACTGCAACAACAACTACCACTACTACAACAGCTACCACTGCAACAACAGCTACCACTGCTACAACAGCTACTTCAGCTTCAGGGACAAATCCTCCTTCAGTGGATGAGGGACGTCTTGGTCTACGATTCCGCATGGAAAGAACATTTACATCTGATTTAAACTCCACAGGATCAGCATCTTTCAACACACTAGCTACAGAAGTGGTTGGAGAGGTACTATTAATACTGTACTGTAAATAAACCTAAAGGCATTCCAAGTTATTTTGGATAAACAGAGATCTCTGATTGCTAACAAATAATTGAAAACGTATCATTGAGAATCACCTTTTTTGGCTTTTATATGGCACACATTTACCAGTATCACTTTCTTTCAGGTTAACAAGGTGTGCAACAACCTTTACACACCATTCTTCAAGCGCTCCAGAGTCAATCAATTCTCGTAAGACCAGATTTCTGCCTTTGACTGATTTTGTTTTCTAACTTTTGGTAATGACTTTGCTTTCCTAAGTGTAACTTTTTGTGTTTTGTCATTGTAGGAGTGGATCTGTGGCTGTTAATATGACTCTCATATTCCAGAATGCATCCTCAGTGCCTCCGCCAGCTTTCGCCACTGAACAGTTAGCCAAAGCACTTAACGGCACAAGCTTGAATGTTATACCAGGCAGCGTCGTTGCAGGTAACTTACAACTGACTTAAAAGAAAATTTTGTCAATTTATTGAGTATATTTTGATAAATACCTAAATGGACAAACTCAATAGTATATTTATATGTTTGTCTGTGATTACTGATTAAATTAAAAGCTAACTGAAAGGGCAAGCTGGTACTTTTTGAAGACAAGTGTTTGTTGAATTAGTCATAAAACAAATTAAAGAACTCAACTAATATATTTTTGCATTTTCTACAATTTCAGAGTCATCAGGAAGTGGTCTTCCTCTACCCAAAATGGGAACGTTGATAGTCTTCTCACTAACTATGGTGGCTATGGTACAGAGGCTGTTCAGCTCATAGTACTCAGGACAAATACAGTGTCGTTTGTTTGAGTGGGCCGACAAACAAAATTGACACCAAGTGTGCATTATGAAATTTGCCATGCTGTCATGTGGTAAAAAGACGTGTCCTATGTGTCAAAGAATGAGACAGTTATACAGTATTTTCTTCATTTGTTTTATTTAAGGTACTAATCAAAATGACTAATATAAAACCTATTAAATGTATTTGTATATGTTATGCTATGAAAAATGTATGTTTCTTTGATTTTGTTTAGGATTTACAAAAAAATGTTATTGGTTACATCAACGTTTCTTATTAAAGTTATGACTCAACAAATAACTATCTAGTCAAATGGTTAAAAAAGATGTATGCAGATATTAAAGTGCATCAAAAAGCCAAGAAAATGAAGGACAAGTGATCATGATTGTTGAGAGGATTTGTATTCATTCTGAGATGACCATGAATGCTGCAGTTTTAAGCAAATTTTATTTGTAGATCTAATAATAAATGTGTAGTTTCCAATCATTTGTTTTTTGGAGCATCACCCATTGTCAAATAAAAGTTATGAGATATGCACTGACTTTGAAATAACTTGCTGGATGTAAGATTAAAATGTTCAGAAACTATTTTTATAATATACATTTTAAAATATTTGCTCATTTGATAACGAGTTCCTCTTCAATGCTTGGTTTATTACGTTTAAGAAGACAGGGATGCAAACATTTTATTGTTGATCAATAAAGTAATAAAATCTTACCTTTAAAATCTAGTTCATATTTGAATTTATGGCTTTTATTTTTTGTTTGTTTACATTTTATGCAGGCTGAAGCTGAGCATCTTACTAATACAAAGATCAATGTTTTATATTGCAATCAGAACTACATTTTTGCAAGCTGTGGATTAATTTATTTACATAAAACAAAACAAAATTTGACAAAGGAAAACAGGGTTTATGAACACAGGATCTGAATTATCCTGGAGGGCTAGGGTAAAGTGGGGGGAATTGGTCAGTCTGAATCCATTGTTTCTGTACTAAAGTAGCAAGGCTATCAAAACATATCTTGCAAATTAATTAATGCCTTTGAAAGTATAACAAATTGAACGATTTGGTTATAATTTCAAGGATGATTGGTAACTCTAAATTGTCCCTAGGTGTGAGTGAGAGAGTGAATGGTTGTTTGTCTCGTTTGTCTCTGTGTGGCCCTGTGATGGACTGGAGACCTGTCCAGGATGTACACCGCCCCTCGCACAGTGATTGCTGGACATGGGCACCGGCGACCCCCGTGACCCAAAATGGAAGAAGTGGGTAAAAGATAATGGATGGATGGATGGTTATAATTTCACTTTACGCAGTTAAGGTTAATCAATGCAATATCACACCTGTGAAGAAAGATTTCTGATTTTCTCACTTGTAGTTTTTGCTGGTTTAATTTTAAATAAATCAGCCTAATCTGTGATTATGACTTTACAAAAGCAGATGTATTTACTTTATATTAACCGGGTGGTTTATTTAGAATGAAAGTTTCATATTGTACCTCTGGGCTTTAACTCACCACATTGCCATTATGCACCTGTAATAAGAACAGCCAACCAGCAGGGGCTCTCCTTGTGTCAAGGATGGTATGTATATGTTCACTGCTTCATTCTGAACTGCCAGATCCATCAGAAGACTATGTGTAAATTAATTTATTGGTAGAATATGTCCCCCAAGTTTATAATTCCCCTCATATTACAATCAAAGTTTCATTGTTTTAAAGTCACTAATTCATTGCAATGTTAACCTTGTGTTAATCTGCATATTTTGTAAATGAGTCCTCGAGGCTCAATGGGATTAACCTGCCTAAAGAAAGGTTGAATGAATGAATATGACAAATAAACAACATCCATCCAGCCATTATCTTTACCAGCTTCTTCCCTTTCGGGTCACGGGGGTCACTGGTGCCCATGTCCAGCCATCACTGTGCAAGACGCAGGGTACACCCTGGGTCTCCAGTCCATCACAGGGACACAAACAGTGTAGAGATAAATGAGACAAACAACCATTCACTCCCTCACTCACACCTAGAGACAATTTAATTACCAGTCAGCCTAACATGCATGGTTTTGGTCTCTGGGAGGAAACCGGAGCACCTGGAGAAAACCTGTGCATGCATGGAGAGAACATGCAAACTCCACCCAGAAAGACCCTCAGTCAGGATTTGAACTGGATCGACCTGCTCACTGAGAGATGGCAGTCCTTTCAGTTGTGCCACTGTGCTGCCCTTTGTTGTGAATTGGCACCATATAAATAAACTGAATAAAATTGAAACTGAATAATTCATCACATGCTCCAGCACGTGATATTACATGTCCAGGAGCATTTATTTTGCACGTTTTTAGTAGTAAGCGCTTAAAATAAAATATGGTCATCTTTACTTGTCCATGATGGAATGCCAGATCCATCAGCAAACATTACTGTGTTTTTTCATGATTGTGCGAACTCTGCATTATGACAACATCATGTACATCAGTTAAATTATTTTGTTATGTGACACCAAACACGAGCATGGCTGTCAGTCCAACAACAAGCAGAGGAAGAAAAACAACACAAACTTGCTTTGAAGAAAGGACATGTGGTCTTATTCATAACTAGATAATTTACCACTCAGGGACCACAAAGACACAAACATTATATTGAATTATTGACAAGAAACTACTTGAAGTATTTTTTTTTTTCATCTTCATTTCTTTTGAAAAGACAATTGACAGACCAGTGAATTGTTGCTCTCTGTTGGGCTGGACAGTAAGGCTATGAGTGAGACCACAGAGTGAAATCTTGTGGCACAGTAAATAATTTGAATACCAGCCATGTGCATGGTGGCAAGGTTCCAGTGGCTTGCATATTTCATAGTCATATTTATTTTTACATTAAAAATTTTCATTATGGCGTACATCCAATTTAAAAAAAACAACAAAACATTGACATGCAGTGACTTGATATAAAACAAGATAAATGAGCAACTATCAGATTTGTGGAACTCAATTAACACCTAACATTTGTATCCCGCACAGGAAGGGGTGGGGCTAACTGGAGGTTTTAGATATTTTTTTGGGGCTAAGGACTAGGTTTGTATAGGAGAGTTAAAGGCAAGGGGCAACATGAAAAGAATGAGTGGGGCCATGGGTCACCTTTTCATTGAATTGTATTGAACAGTTTGAACAACAATCAACAATGCATTTTCATATAACCGTACATATAATAGTGTATGCTGTCCTCACCCTGATTTTTCTAGTTTTCACCAGCTAGACAGTGAGATCCCGACAGCAAAATATGATTGAATCAATGTCTAATCAATGTGGTTAGGCAAAAATATTGAATCAATGTTGAAGCCTGACATTGAAATTATACAGAAAGTGGTCGGTGACTTACACATTGAATCAACGTTTGTTTGTTTTTTTTTGTTTTTTTTCCTTTTATAGATGGCTTCCCTTCTCACACCAATATGATTTTTTTTTAATAGAGAGAAAGGAAAGATAGAAAGTAAGTCAACAAAACAACAATTATCCACAAAAAGAGCACAAGGCAAACACACCCAACCTCCGTCCGCAATCCTGCAAAGCACATGACAGAACACAGGAACGAAACATACATGCATAAAGACTAATAATATTCATGACCTTGCAATAGATTTCCATAAATAAACATACCCATACCTACAAATATATATATAGTATGCATACATATGCATTCATATCACATATCCATCTACATATCTGCATAAGATATCTACACACACACATCCCTGCATCCATTTGTGTGTGGCTGTGAGCATGCATAAGTGAATAAGGTTCCTCCAATAGAACATTTAGTAGCGACCGTGAAGCATCAGAGATCCGTCCCCCCAAGGCCCGAGGCAGACGAAGGGGCGATCAAAGCCCAAGACCCCAAGAAGGACCCCGAGCCCAGAGACCCCAGGGCCACCCGAACAGGACGAGCCACTCGCCCACTCCCCAGATCCGACCAAGGGGGAGAACCGGACAAGCTCCACCAGCAACCACACACAATGACCGCCAGGAGGTCAACAGCGACAAGCCCATAGGCCCCCGCCGGAGCCCGTTGCAAGAGCCCGCTGCACTGACGTAGCCCCAGGCCCAGACACCGAGGCCCGGGCACCGGGGGCGCCCACCCCTCAGGCCCGGACCCGATAGGACCAGAGGACCCGAGCCCCACCAGGCAGCCACCAGGCCGAGCCGACACACGCCCAAGCGCCCAACCCTTGAAGGCGACAGCAAGGGCCCCCAGCCCGCCCGCAGGCAAAAGGACACCCACCCGGGAGCCAAGTGGTAGGAGCCCGACACCAAGTAGCCTTAGATGTAACAGAGGCAGTCCTAATCCCAGCCTGACAATTAGACATTCATACACAGACACACTCACTCAGACCCACCCTCATCCTCACTCACACAAAGACAAACAATAACAACACATTCCATTCATAATCCTGATGCACCCTCTATACCCCCTAGGTCCAAGACATACCCAAACCCAGGAGGTAGGCCCATTCATTCTGGGGTGGAGAGTAGCCGACATCCAAGATTCGGCCCAACCCTCGCCCCGCCGACAGGACAGGACACCCGAGCCCAAGCAGCCCCAGGGAGAGCGCAATGCCAGCCCCGCCCACGGAGAACCCCCAGGCCCCGAACCCCCCCATATCCCAGGACAACCCCCAACGGCCCACCCCCAGAATGTCCGCCAGGCAACCAGGGGGGTGAGAGAAAAATAAATAAAAAAAAAAAAAATATATATATATATATATATATATAAATAAATAAATAAATAAAATTGAAATTAACAAATCTAGACCCCGACACACACACACCCCCGTCCCCAAATGTGCTGTTGGTGTGTGTTGTTGTAAAGTGCACTTAAAAAGCAAAGAGAAGGAGCAAAGGCTGGCATTATACCAGTGTCCCCTCCACTCCAACTCTAACCCAGACCCTTATTGTCTAAATGCATAATTGTGAGTGAGCATAGGCACATGGGGCGAGAGTGATGTCATCCCGTCACCCATAACCATAGTGCTCATTACATTCCCTATATGTGACTTTTATGAGGATGTTGATGAGTGAATGTCTAAAGTGTATAATAACATTGAGTCCCAGGTGGTTCTGAACAACAGATATGTAAAAATGTTGCAGCACACCCGAGTCTCAAAATCCCTGCATGTATTAATTTGAGATGAAGAGGGCGGAGGTGCGTGGTGAGGGATGGGGAGAAAATATCTGCAGGAACAATGCTCCCGCAGCGAGTCAGCTCCCCCGCTGACCCAACATACCCCACCCAGTTCGCCAAGGTCCACCCAAGGAGCGAGGCAAAAGAAAGCACCTCTCCGACCGCCAGGCCATTGAGTCAAAGACCAGAGAGGAACACGGCCCCGAGGGCCGCCAACAGCAGAACCAACAGCCCACATCCACCAGGGCCGCCACGACCCCTACAAACCGCAGTCAGCCCGCCGCCCAAGAAGACACGTTAGGTTTTCAACCATAACTGACACTATATCAATGTTGATTCAACGACCATCTGTATGAGGTGCCGTTTGTAAAATTGAACAGTAAAAATTAACATCAATGTTTTGGTTTATTTAGCTTTTAATAAGAAAAAACAACAAGGGTTATTTAATTACACAGTCAAAAATTAACATCAATGTTTTTTTGTTTTGTTTTTAATAAGAAAATGCCATTACCTTTATGGAGGAGCAGGTGGTGTGGATAGAAAGAGAAATGGAGTAGGGGTGGTCCTGAAGGAGGAGTTGGCAAAGAATGTAGTAAAGGTGAAGAGAGTGTCAGATAGGGTGATGTGTCTGAAGGTAGAAGTAGAATGTCTGATGCCAAACATAGTCAGTGGTTATGCTCCACAGGTTGGATGTGATAGGGAGGAGAAAGATACATTTTGGAAAGATTTAGATGAAGTGATAGAGAGTATTCCCAGGGAGGAAAGAGTGGTGATTGGAGCAGACCTGAATGGACATGTTGGTGAAGGAAACAGAGGGGATGAGGAAGTGATGGGTAGGTTTGGTGTCAAGGAAAGAAACCAGGAAGGACAGATGGTGGTGGATTTTGCCAAGAGAATGGAAATGGCTGTAGTCAACACCTATTTCCAAAAGAGGGAGGAACATAGAGTGACCTATAAGAGTGGAGGAAGGAGTACACAGGTCGACTACATTCTGTGTAGAAGAGGAAACCTGAGGGAGATTGGAGACTGTAAGGTTGTGGCAGGGGAGAGCGTGGCCAGACAGCATCGGATGGTTGTGTGTAGAATGATTGTTGTTGTGAAGAAGAGAAAAAGAGTAAAACCAGAGAAGACCATATGGTGGAAGCTGAAGAAGGAAAAATGTTGTGAGAAATTCAGAAAGGAGCTGTTAAAGGCTTTGGGTGGTAAGAAAGAGCTTCCAAATGACTGGGCTACTACAGCAACAGTAATTAGAGAGACAGGTAGGAAGGTACTTGGTGTGTCATCTGGACAGAGAATGGATGATAAGGAAACCTGGTGGTGGAATAGTGAAGTGTAAGGACGCTGTTCAAATAAAGAGGTTAGCCAAGAAGAAATATGACAGTGAGAGGACTAAAGAGAGGAGACAGGAATATAAGGAGATGGGAGATAGAGCAAAGAGTGAAGTAGCCAAGGCGAAGCAGAGGACGTACAATGAGTTGTATGGGAGATTGGACACTAAAGAAGGCGAGAAGGACTTGTACCGATTGGCAAGACAGAGGGATCGGGCTGGAAAGGATGAGCAACAGGTTAGGCTTATTAAAGATGGGAATGGGAATGTTCTAACAAGTGAGGAGAGTGTGATGGGAAGATGGAATGAGTACTTTGAAGAGCTAATGAATGAAGTGAATGAAAGAGAAAGAAGAGTGGAGGTCATAGAAACTGTGAACATGGAAGTGGGAAAGATTAGTGAGGTTGAAGTCCGGAAAAGCTCTGAAAAGAATGAAGAAGGGGAAGGCAATAAGACCTGATGACATACCAGTGGAGGTTTGGAAATGTCTTGGAGAGATGGGAGAGAGATTTTTTACTCAAATATTTAATAGAATATTTGAGGGTGAGAAAATGGCTGAAGAATGGAGAAGAAGTGTACTGGTTCCCATTTTTAAGAACAAGGGTGATGTACAGAGTTGTAGCAACTACAGGGGAATTAAGTTGATGAGCCACACAAAGATCTGGGAGAGAGTTGTGGAAGGAAGGCTTAGACAAGAGGTGACTATCTGTGAGCAGCAGTATGGTTTCATGCCAAGAAAGAGCACCACAGATGCCATCTTTGCTTTGAGGATGTTGATAGAGAAGTACAGAGAGGGTCAGAAAGAACTCCATTGTGTGTTTGTGGATTTAGAAAAAGCATATGACAGGGTGCCAAGAGAGGAGGTGTGGTATTGCATGAGGAAATCTGGAGTGGCAGAAAAGTATGTTAGACTGGTACAGGACATGTATGAGACAGCAGGACAGTGGTGAGATGTGCTGTAGGAGTGACAGATAGCTTCAAGGTGGAGGTGGGATTGCATCAAGGATCGGCTCTGAGCCCCTTCTTGTTTGCTCTGGTGATGGACCGACTAACAGATGAGGTCAGGCAGGAATCCCCATGGACTATGATGTTTGCAGATGACATTGTGATATGTGGTGAGAACAGGGAACAGGTGGAAGAGAACTTGGAGAGGTGGAGGTATTCACTTGAAAGAAGAGGAATGAAAGTCAGCCGTAGTAAGACAGAGTACATGTGTGTGAATGAGAGGGAGGCCAGTGGAACAGTGAGGCTACAAGGAGCAGAGGTCACAAAGGTGCAGGACTTCAAGTACTTGGGGTCCACTGTCCAGGAAAATGGGGAATGTGGTAAAGAGGTGAAAAAGAGAGTCCAGGCAGGATGGAGTGGATGGAGAAAAGTTTCAGGAGTGATTTGTGACAAAAAGGTGTCAGCAAAGGTCAAAGGAAAAGTTTACAAGACAGTGGTGAGACCAGCTATGGTCTGGAGACAGTGTCATTGACAAAAAGACAGGAGAAAGAACTGGAAGTAGCAGAAATGAAGATGCTGAGGTTCTCCTTAGGAGTGACAAGGATGGATAAGATCAGGATGTTGAACAACTGGGAGATAAAGTTAGGGAGGTCAGACTGAGATGGTTTGGACATGTCCAGAGGAGGGACACTGGGTATATTGGTAGAAGGATGTTAGAAATGCAGCTGCCAGGAAAAAGACACAGAGGAAGGCCAAAGAGGAGATATATGGATGCAATTAGAGAGGACATAAAGGTAGTTGGAGTGTGGACAGAGGATGCAGAGGACAAAGTGAGGTGGAAGAGGATGACTCGCTGTGGCAACCCTTGAAAAGGGAAAAGCCGAAAGAAGAAGAAGAAGATTTTTTTTTTTGATTTTCAACAAAACGTTTATGAACAATCAGTAAACTTACAATCAGTAAACACAATCATGAAACACAAAGTCAAAGACACGTCATCAGTTCACAGCGTGAAAGTCACTCAAATAATGTGTTTGGTGAACTGTAGTTCTCCCTGAGCAGATACATTACACAACAGCCCGCTGAAGCCCCATGTCTTCAAAAAGTGCTGTATATCCCCAGTGGCTCTGTGGAAGCAGAACTCCAGCCACAGCCTGGCCTTGACGTTGCACCTCCACAGAGCCACAGCATCAAGCTGGGGTCCGGCCTGCAGCCTGTCCCTGCGAGACAAATAGATAGCCAGTTTGGCTTCAGCAATTAAAAAGTTCAAAAGCTGGCCCTTTGCTTTGCTGGCTCTGTTAAAATGGAACCCAGAAATGAAAACAGAATCAGTAAAAACAACACCAAAAAGGTTAAAAACACTCATCAATAAGCCAAAAAAAGGTTTAGTCTCGTACAATCGACAAAAACATGAAAAACGCTCTCGGACAGACCACAGAAAGGACACTCATTTAAAACCCCCGGACTAATGATAGACAAAAAAGAGTTGGTAGCGATGGCACCGTGCAGGATCCTCCACTGGAGATCACCAGTCCGCTTCTTTATAGGAAGCTTGTAGAGGGTCCTCCACCGTGGGGTTTGTCCTCCCAGTCTGTTGGCCCACACGCTGACGGCTCTGTTCTGCAGGGTTCTTTTGTTCATGACCTTGACACAGGCCTTATACAGAGTCTTTGGGCCGGTACTGCGTAAGCTCAGCTGTGGTGTAGCGCTGGATAGCAGAGGACCACTGTCTTTTTTGAAGCCAGGATCCAGGATCAGATCAGGGAATGGGTCTGTTGACTCTGGCGACTTCTGTCCTGCAAAGTGAAGACGGAGAAGATGCTTCTCTTTGGTCGAAAGCTTCCCCTTCACCAAGTCTAGGAAGCGCTGTGCAACTCTGGCAGACCGGACCCCCAGCTTGGACACCACGGCCTGGGTGTTGGAAAGGTCCGGTCCAGCTGCCTCCACCAGTTGCTTCAGTGATGTCGTCTTGGATCTGCACAGCACTTCAGTCAGCCCCGGTACTGCGCTGCAAGACACATCCAGCCTGGATCCATAAACTAAAGGCTCATCCAAAAGCCAATGCAGAGAAAAGTACCTCTGTGAAGGATTTAGTTTAAACAGGGCACAAGATTTAAAAACACCCTGATAAAACTGAGGTTGTAGGAGGTGGTGAAGAGACGACACAGGAGACAGGCTGCAGATCTTCACTTTTAATCAACTCCTACTAAACTGGCGGGAAGCACCCAACACCGCCTTATATATCCAATACAACATCCGGTCCTCTTGACCTTTCACAATAAAACATCCTGTAATGCCTTCGGTCAACTGGTAAGGTCCATCACTAGTCCCGCATTTTAGGTTTGATCAAACGACCAGAACGGCTGAACCTGGGCCCTGCAGAACCAGTCTGATGAAGTGGAGGGCTACGAGGAGGGTCTGCAGAAGATTCGGGCTCCAATGGACGTTGAGAGTTTCTGGAAGACCGCTGTCCGTTAACAATGTGGATGGAGGTCTGCCCCTGCGAGGAGCCCAGGCCGTAATAACCTGATCATCTGACATAACATGAGCTGGTTTAAGCCTATCGATACAGACAGTCTCAGTACGACCCCCTAAATCCAAAAGGAAATGTTTCGGACCTGGTTGAAGAACTCGAAACGGTCCATCATACAAAGGCTGTAGTGGTGTCCTGTGTGCATTGTGTTTGACAAAAACAAATTTAGAGGACTCCAGACTCTTAGGGACAAATGACTGCGGTAAACAATGGTGTACCGGACCGGGGACACGAAAAGGGGCCTCCTGAGGTGAAAGATGGAGCAACGGTGGAGCGAACTGTGGTGAGGGTACCTCAGGTAAAAACTCACCGGGGACGCGCACAGGCTGACCGAAAACCAGTTCAGCCGGGGAAGAGCTCAGGTCCTCTTTGGTTGCGGTACGCAACCCCAACAAAACCCAGGGAAGACGGTCAATCCAGTTGTCACCGGTCAATGCAGCACGAAGTGCAGCTTTCAATGACCTGTGAAACCGTTCACACAAACCATTAGCTTGGGGGTTGTAAGCGGTGGTCCTGTGAACGTTAGTCCCCAGACCCTTGGCCATGGTAGACCAAAGCTCAGAAACAAACTGCGGGCCCCTGTCCGATGTAATGTCTGAAGGGGGGCCGAAACGTGCAACCCAGGTAGACAAAAAAGCCCGGGCCACCACTGCAGATGTTGTGGACGTCAGAGGAACCACCTCTGGCCACCTGGTGGTCCGGTCTATCATAGTCAGCAGATGAGTAAAACCCTGTGATGGAGGCAGAGGGCCTACTAGGTCTACGTGCACATGATCAAACCGCCGACTTGGGATGGAGAAAGGTTCCAAAGGTGCTTTGGTGTGCCTGTTAACCTTAGCACGCTGGCATGGAACACACGCTGCTGCCCACTCCTTAACTGCTTTACGCAGACCGGGCCAAACAAACTTTGAGCTGACCAGTTTCACAGAGGCTCTAACACCTGGGTGAGAAAGGGAATGTAAGGAGTCAAAAACGCGGCGTCGCCATGAAACTGGAACCAGGGGGCGGGGCCTGCCTGTAGATACGTCACAGAGCAGGAGAGGACCTCCGTCATTCACCTGCCTTTCCTCCAACTCGAGGCCTGTGGGGCCGGACTGGAGCTCGAGTATTTCTGCGTCGCTACGTTGGTCCGCAGCCATAGCAGAAAAATCGATGCCAACGTACACGGGAGAGATCAGCACCCGGGAGAGACAGTCGGCCACCACGTTGGATTTTCCAGCCACATGCTGAATGTCTGTAGTAAATTCAGACACCGCTGCGAGGTGGCATTGCTGGCGAGCAGACCAATTGTACATTGTTTTTAGAGCTAGTTATGTGTTACCTTTTTGTATAGTATCTCTGTGATTTTATGATTTTATTTCTGTGATTTTATGATTTTATTTTTCCTCTTGTGAAGCACTTTGTGACTCATGTCTGGGAAATGTGCTATATAAATAAAGATTACTTACTTACTTA
>JBBPBX010021841.1:9215-19631 GCA_038048925.1 Garcialebias charrua
ATAAAATACACTACTACTTACTACTTGTACTACTATCCCTACTTCTTGGTTTTTCAGTTATCCCGGGTCTTCAGGGTACGGACCCCTGCGATAAATGAGGGACTACTGTATATACAATTCATTGCTCCGAGGCCTGTTGCGCTGCTGATGACAGTGAGGAAAAAATAATTCACAGAGAACATATTGCTCCAGGACTGTCAAGAAAAAACTTCAGAATGACTGTACTGTATGCATTAGTGACAGATGTGCTGCGTAGCACTGCAGATTATACTGTATAGAAAAGCTTTATTGTATTTACAGCACTTCGAAAATATTGAAACCATGTTTCTTTATATTATGATTCTAAAAATTCAGATACTTTTGTCATCTTTGAAGTACCTATGATGGTCTAGATAAACATTGTATACAGTATGTATAATTTATTTTCTGTCAAGTCCTTGTACATGACTATGCCATGGACAAGTTTTTAAAGTTTTGACTTTAGGAAACAAAAACATGTCCATCTTTGGGAATCACCTCATTGCTACAAAAATATTTTCCATCTTTTTTTCTAATTTACATATTCACTATGCATACAAAGACAAAAGTCTAAGCACTGGGACTTGTATGGAAGAGTACCGTTATTGTCCTCATGATGGTTGGTTGCTTTGTGACTTCTCACCTTGGTCTACAATAATGCGTGGCATTTCCTTCTCAGCAGGAGAGGAACATTTGATCCGGTTTCCCTCCACCAGGCCATGCATCTCAGCCAGATCCTCAAAGGTGCAGTTGACACCTGCTGAAAGTTCTGGGACATTGTGGGCTTCCAGCACCAACTGATGAAAGTGGAAAAAAGAAGGAAGATGTGTTAGGGATAATTGGTCTGTGCATGATTAGTTCATGAATCAATTGGTGTAAATGATATACGGGATAAAAGAGAAGAGTTATTTAACTGACTTAATGCAGTAATTACTTTTAATACCATTAGAAAAACTAAATATGAAGTTTGACATATAAAAAGTTGAAGCACACTGAGAAATAAGCAAGATTTGCACTTCACTTGTTACATGGTGAGCACATCGTATCAATTCGAATCAATACGTCTCTAAAAATGTCTGTAACACAATACTTCAGACGGACAGCTGCAGATTCAAAGCAGAGTGAATAGTCATCTGAAGATTAGTTACTCTGGAATGTTTGAATGAGCCATTAGATGACATTGTGCTCAAATATCCCAAAAATGTGAAGCTAAGCTAGTACAGCAAAAAAAAAAAAAAAATCATACAATGGTCACGACTAGCTCTTGTAATTTACTTCTTAGTTTTCCAGTTTCTGTCAATGTGAGGAGGAAAAAAGATGCCTGAGATAGAAAGTACATAGATATTTCAAGGACAAAATTCAAAGTAAGTGATGGCAACAGGACACCAATGTCTGTCGCTGAAGGATTTGAATCGTGAATATTTGTAGTTTTGGAAATGAGTGTTTTTTTCTGGACAGGAATTGAACAGAGAATGCAAGTAAGCCTTTATGTATTTGTTGGAAGATACTGAAGTGGGAATAAATTACACTTTGTATAAAAAGAGACATTTTTATTTTTTATTTTTATTTTTCTTGTCTGAGGTCGCACAGAGTGATGGATCCTAGTGAACGGAGGGAGCAATTTTATCCACCACCAGGCACAATGGCAGAGCCAGGGGGTCATAGGGACCTTTCTTGCACCTACAGGCAGCCAAACACCAAACTGGAAGTAGGTGCATTGCTTTTTTCAAATTGTCCAACTCACAAAGTTTACATGTAAAATATATAGTGGTAGCCATCTTTGATTTTGACATGGCAACCCAATTTTCGAAAGGAACTTTTTGTAGCCACACACCAAAATGTAAGTTTGTACCTCCCTTAATTTTTCCAAGTTATGCTTACAACATGGACGAACAGAAGGGGGATATTTCAAATTTCCCCTTTGTTCCTTAAGCGCAGAGGTGACAGGGCGTTCTCTGTAGCAGGCCCAAGACTCTGGAACGAGTTACCGCTGCTCATCAAACAGGCCCCCTCCCTCTCAGTTTTCAAATCCCGGTTAAAAACTCACTACTACTCCATTGCTTTCAATGCCAGCTGATTTATATTGGATCGTTTTATTTATGATCTGCAATGTTTTTATGTTTTTCGTGTTGTACTTCATTGTCTGTGTTGCCTGTTGCGTGTTTGTTTGTCCAGCACTTTGGTGTGGACTTGTTCCTGTTGAAAGTGCTTTATAAATAAAATGGTATGGTATGGTATGGTATGGTTCCAGGGCAGGGGGAAAAATATAAAAAGTTGAATGAATATAGACTACCGGTACTAAAAAACAAAAACAAAACAGCGAACAATTAACAACACCACCAGTCTGATCAAGAAAGCACATCAGAGGCTCTACTTCCTCAGGCGGCTGAAGCCCGAGATACACTCGCGCGTCCTCACGATACGCGAATACGCAGCGTACGTACGCCCCGTACGCAGCGTAGCCCCGCGTAGCCCCTCAGGGCAAGTACGCGCAAAGGTATTTTTTTACTACGCATACGCGATCCGCGTGCGCGATACGCGGTGTCTGACCATAAACTTCCCGGCGCCGGACTGTTTTGTATGTTACACAAATGAAATAAATTCCCCTTCTTTATCGCTGATCGGGCCTTTTCTTTTGTTTTTTTGCCTAAAGTCAAGTAACCGCTTCTTCCTCCGTTCACTCGATGATTGAAATGAATGAATTCAGGTCCTACCTTGGTGCGCGATGTTTTAATATCCCCTGGTGGGCTGTGTGCTGCAGGAAAAGCGCTCCCTGTTATTATTTTTATTTCTGAGAGAACTTTTTATAACATATATAGTAGAAACAGCGCATCAGAACACCCCAGAAGTCCGGCAGCGAGCTGCTCATGTTAAAGGTTTCACTTTCAACTAGGTTTCACATTCAGCTGACTGAGCGCTGTCAATCAATTCAGTAGGCGTGTCAGCAAGTGACCAATCAGCGAGCTCAGTTGTCCCCTTCGTGTGCAGCAGCTCATATTACAACAAGGAGAACGTCTGAGCTGAAGTCAGCTGAAGTGAAGCAGCCGCTCCGTATACGCGCGTATACGCGCGTATACGCGCGTATACGGAGTCTGCTTCACTGTATCTCGGCCATGAGGCGATCTGATCTGTGAAGCTCAGTCCTCACCTCCTTCTACAGGTGTGCAGTAGAGAGCATCCTGTGCTCCAGCATCAACGTGTGGCATGGAGGCTGCACAGCTGCAGAAAGAAAAGCTTTATAGAAAGTGGTGAAGGCTGCACAGAAGTCTGTTGGAGTCAGTCTCCCCACCATCACAGACATCTACACATCCAGATGCAGGAAGAGAGCCACCTGCATCATGAAGGACCCCACTCACCCAGCACACACACTTTTAGCCCCACTCCCCTCAGGAAGGAGGTTAAGGAGCATTAAGTGCAGAACCACTAGGCTGAGGCTTCTTGCCACTTGATTGTTGATATGTGCTGCTGATTATCCATGATGCTGTATTCATTCGTACGCATCTACTCACACAGACTCATGTTCGTGCTGCTGTTGTTCAGCGTACTGTTTTGCACTACAGTAGTCCCTCGCTACTTTGCGGTTCGTTTGTTCGCAGACTTGCTCTATCGTGGTTTTTCAAAATAAGATTGGACATGACACACAATTGGCTGATTGATGGATGAGCCGCACGTTCGGCATAGAATTTTTAATTACAACAAATTATTTTAAATTATACAGCACTCGCTGCACCTTTGTGAAGCCCTCATATGCAGAAAAAGCTTCCCCCTGCACCCTTGTGCAGCGCATACTGCATGATTAACTTCCTCCTGCAGCTGATCAGCTGTTCTCTTTGCAAAGCGGAGAAGTGGGCGTGGCCGAGAGCGCTTGCCGGTAGCAAAGAGCAGCAGAGACACAAAGCTGAAATCATGGCATTCTGTGCCCTTTAGAGCGTTTATTAGAAACATCGTTTAGAATATTACAACAGTGTGGGAAGATTTTAAAACACCTTTATATATTTATATATATATACTGTATATATATACTAAAATAAACAACTACTTACTACTTGTACTACTATCCCTACTTCATGGTTTTCCACTTATCACAGGACTTCAGGTACAGATCCCCCGCAATAAACGAGGGACTACTTTATTAGTGTTTAGTGTACAGTATTTCTTAGTTTATATCTTAGATCTTTAGTACTGTTTCTTTTACAATTTATATTTTTGCTATTGTTGAATGAAACTGGGACCTTGTGTACACAATTTCGTTCCACCTCATGTACCACATGTGACGCGAAGGGCAATAAAGAACCTTAAACTTAAGGACAGTGGGGGGTGCATAGCTACTGGACTGTCAAAGAACAGCACACTCTCCACAAAATAAGAAAAGCAATCTTTTTCTTCATTTGAAAATGCTGTGTTAGCTCTTTCAACTTCTTGGGAAGAATGCCTTCAGGTGGAGTAAGAGGCAAGAAAGAAAACTGTCCTTGAATAAAATAAGAGATGATTACAGAAGAAGGTGGAGCAGGGTCAAGACCAAAATATACATATTGATGGAAAACACTGTCTGAAGAGAGGCAATGGTCTAAACACTGTTTTGTGATGTAGCTAGTCATATACCGGTACTTGTGATGAGAAGCTCAATATTGCCTTGGCAGCACAGAAGGGCTGACCTGCACTGTTACATTAATGTTTAACAAAAAGAAAGCAGCAGCAGAGTGAACATCTACACATCTCCCATAAAATGGACTGTAAGCGCTCTAACTTGCGCCAATTCTCACTTTCTTTATGTCTTACTTTTATTTATTTTATAAAGCGGAAGTAAAAAAAAAATCTAAATGGGAGTGATGGTCTTTTTAAGTATTACTCCGATATATCTGTCCAAATAAATATTTATTAAGATAAAGGTCAAGAAGTGGCCTCTTCCCAGCATTCAGCTGGATGCCAAGTGCATGCAAAAAGGTTAAACACTCAGCAACGTTACACACAAACACCTATGAATATCATTAGACGATGCTGAGCTGTATGGCTGACAATTAGCTGTTCAAGTTTGGCCCTCTGAGAAACACGGATGGATGGAGTGAGCTATTCTGGTTTGGCTTGAGATAATTATAAAAAATATTCTGGGTCTATAAAATTCAAAACAATCCTTAAACGATCAATCCCAAGCAAACTGACAGGTGATACGACTTGCTGTTGGTTAAAATCAGTGATTTTCATAGCATTCGTTGTTACGTTTAAAACAGGTTTGTATCTTTTTACCTGATTATTTTCAATCCGATAAAGAGAAACAGAATGCATTCAAATAAACACAACGTCTTGTATTCAGCTAATGCAAATGTGCAACAAACTTAAGCTACTTACAAACTTTTACAGCCATATATTTGATTAAAATGTTGCATTAAACTATAAAGCAGGGTGATAGGGGCATATTGTTTTCCTCAACTGCAACAGTACAAAATATACTGTTCAAACAAGCTGTCCAAAGTATGCAAAAATGTAAACATTAAATTAGAAATGGTTTCACGTACGCAGAATAAAATGTGGTCCTGGCAATGTGTATATGGCTGGATGTAATATTTATATATAAGCCATGAAACAATGTTTTAATTCCTGCATAGTCATATTTGTTACAAGGGGTCGCAGCTCCTTGTGTACTAATCAATACGCATACACAGCAAAACTAAATAAATAAAAAATAAAACTCAACTGTTGGCAGCTGTTTCAGAGTAAAATGCCCACGGGGTGAAAGAGCTTTTATTTAGCTGCCAAGACTCATAAAAAAAACATAGCTGAGCGGAACTGCATGCTGTTAATGATTGTTGACATTTGTTTGGAGATAATTTTCATGAGTTAGAACAAAAAGTTGTGAGGTCAGGAGATGAAGGATGTGCATTGGCAGGTGCTACGACGATATGAGGCACCAGAAATTTAACACATCTACTCAATAGTACTTAGAGCTTAATTACATTGTATTACAAATTATGCTTGAGAGTGATATTGTCAATCTGCCAGATGAGATTTTCCTCACTTGTAGCATATTCAGCTATTATCAAAATTTACTAAACTGTGGTGCCACTGAAAGAAATGCGCTTGCGTGCTTGATGTGTTTTTCTAACCAAAGAGATATATTCACTTGCAACAAATGTTTTTGGTGCCACACAACACACTTAATTAACACTTAGCAGTGTTTGTTTAAAATATTCAAAAGAAAAGTCTGTCCCCTATGTTTTACAAATAAAGCATGCATATTTATGCGATGGAACATTTGTCAGTGGTTTCTCCTTCAGTGAAAATAACGGATGCATTTATTTTTAGCCACTCACCGTGACGCTAAACTGGGAAACCGATATGTTGTTCGGGTGGACACTGAGACGCACACACTGCTTGATGTCTGAAGCAAAGCGCCGGGGTTCTGATGAGCGCTCACATTTCTCCTTTCTGGTGCACCTGAAAGAAGAAGACGAGAAAAAAAAGAAGGGATTTTATTCACAGTTGACAAATGCACACATAAAGATGCACACGGTAACCTGATCAGGGCTAAGTCTGTTCTACCTGTTGGCATCTGGGGAACAAGGAATGCCCCAGCGTTCTCAAACAGGTGGCATTAGAAACATTTATCATATTTCCTCGCTCTGGCAACAAACCAGACACAATGAAAGGCCGTTCACTACAATGGTGGGAGCAGTTGCATATAAAACAAAGGCGGCTCTATATGTGGAAGTAGAGCCAGCCCATTGGGAAAGAGGTACCAGTATAGGCTTTGTGCAGACATCTTAATGACTGGCATTCATGGGCAATGCCAAATCCAGGTGGAAAGGTGGTTGGTGGTGGGAGGTAGGATAAATTACTGCCTCTCTTAAAACCAGACCACAGACCAGGAGGTCTAAACCAGTCTGTTACAGTGGTTTGAGGAATAGAAGGGCCTGCGACATTGTGCTCAAGGAGAATTTACTTTCTCTTGTTCCAAAATTATATCCCTAGTTAGACGGCTGGGCCATTCTACAGGATGACAAATCTTTCATTCTTGCCCAAAACTTTTGTTGGAATATTACGATAGAAGTCTCTTTATATGTTTTATGTTTTAACTGTTTGTCTTGTGAGAAACCAGCTGATAGAAATTCCACTATTTCTTTGCACACAGCACATTCTTGTTCATGTCTAATCCCTGTATAAACCTAGTCAAGTTTAATCCTCTACTGATTAAAAAGAGAAATGTGTAGTGCAATTAACAATCTGGCCAATTCACAGTGAACCCCTGAAAAGTCTTTAGAGAAAACAGTGAAAATAATGAAAGAGGTCATAATGAATGATTGAAAAGAAAGACTTTCAGGGTGGTTGACATATGAGATACAGTAAATTCTTTCACAAAAGAGGCTTTTTTTAAACCTAAATTGGAAAAATCTTGGGATGGTGGGTTTTGACCTGACAAAAGCATTGTAAAGTTAAGCGGCCTAACATGTTGCAAAGAAGACAGACATAAAGAACCCAAAAAAAGACGTAATCTGTTTAGAGAGAGGGAGAGAACAGGAAAAGGAGAATTGAGTGCAGGATGGACTGTGGAAAAGAGAGCACGCAAACAGACAAGATTTAAAGGAACACAGCTATTGTTGGCTCTATGTGAAGCTTTTCCAACTAAGCCGGTTAGAGTAGGGGTTTAATCGCTTCAAGTTTCTTTGTGCTCCTATCATTAATGTCTGCGCCTTCTTTTCTAGTGCTGATTTAATGGGACCACATAACATAAAAAGCCTCCAGGAAAAAAAAGCCACATGGAAAATCCAGAAACGCACATTTCCGCCAGTAATTACACACAATGAGCATCATGTTTTCTATGTCAACATGTATTTTCAATTATGTTCTTTACATATAGGTGGGACTGATACTGCTAAAAAGAAGTTCAGATCCAGCAACACCAACTAAATATTGTTACAGTATAGCAATTTCATTCATTCTGAGCATTTAGGTAAAAAAAAAAAAAGAAGAGAGGTGTGCATATGTAATAGAGAAAATTTATTTGTGCTTTCAGTGGCAAATAAAGGCTTTTAATGACTAGCAGCATGAATCGTTAGTATGAATTTACGGTTTCTTTGCAAATTATCAGTGTGAGTGATTTAATTACTAATTCATTAAAAGATGCAAGTGATCAGTTATTAGGAGGTTACTGACATCCAATAATACCTTTTGCTCACACACATTTATACACAGTATATGCAATATTGTGGCTTGATCCTTGAAGAATGTTGAGTGAATAACAGCAAGTAAAAAGTGTTATTATGAAAAATGTAAAAGGCAGAATGACAGGTACTGATAATATATTAATGGAACCATAGTTAACGCATCAGGGACACATTACATGTACTTTTGACTGGCTTTAATCAGCAGTTACATTTTGTGCAAGAGAATACTGTAGACTCAAAATGTCTCATTTAGTTTTTACCTTCTAATCTGAAACTCTTTGTTGTTATTTAACTGAAATGTGTTTATATTTAATACTGTATTTCCTTTCAGACTGTTTCTCAACATGATCAGTCAGACATATTCAAATGTAATTTTATATTTTACACATGTTGAGTGTTTTGTTATATATATATATATATATATATATATATATATATATATATATATATATATATATATATATATATATATATATATATATATATATATATATATATATATACAAGCCCAAAACCAGAAAAGTTGGCACGTTGTGCAAATCGCAAATAAAAACAGAATACAATGACTTGCAAATCTTTTTCAACCCATATTCAACTGAATAGAATGCAAAGACAATATATTTAATGTTCGAACGGAGAAACTTTATTTTGTTTTGCAAATAACCATTAACTTAGAATTCAATGGCAGCAACACATTGCAAAAAAGTTGGCACAGGGACATATTTACCACTGTGTTACATCGCCTTTCCTTTTAACAACACTCAGTAAACGTTTGGGAACTGAGGAGACCAATTTTTGAAGCTTTTCAGGTGGAATTCTTCCCCATTCTTGCTTGATGTACAGCTTAAGTTGTTCAACAGTCCGGGGTCTCCGTTGTCGTATTTTACGTTTCATAATGCGCCACACATTTTCAATGGGGGACAGGTCTGGACTGCAGGCAGGCCAGGGGAGGACCCGCACTCTTTTGCTACGAAGCCACGCTGTTGTAACACGTGCAGAATGTGGCTTGGCATTGTCTTGCTGAAATAAGCTGGGGCGTCCATGAAAAAGACGTCGCTTGGATGGCAGCATATGTTGCTCCAAAACCTGTATGTACCTTTCAGCATTAATGGTGCCTTCACAGATGTGTAAGTTACCCATGCCTTGGGCACTAATGCACCCCCATACCATCACAGATGCTGGCTTTTGAACTTTGCGCCTATAACAGTCCTGATGGTTCTTTTCCTCTTTGGTCCGTAAGACACGACGTCCACAGTTTCCAAAGACAATTTGAAATGTGGACTCATCAGACCACAGAACACTTTTCCACTTTGCATCAGTCCATCTCAGATGAGCTCGGGCCCAGCAAAGCCGGCGGCGTTTCTGGATCTTGTTGATGAATGGCTTTTGCTTTGCATAGTAGAGCTTTAACTTGCACTTACAGATGTAGCGACGAACTGTAGTTACTGACAGTGGTTTTCTGAAGTATTCCTGAGCCCATGTGGTGATATCTTTTACACACTGATGTCGGTTTTTGATGCAGTACCGCCTGAGGGATCGAAGGTCACGGGCATTCAATGTTGGTTTTCGGCCTTGCCCCTTACGTGTAGTGATTTCTCCAGATTCTCTGAACCTTTTGATGATATTACGGACCGTAGATGGTGAAATTCCTAAATTCCTTGCAATAGCTCGTTGAGAAAAGTTGTTCTTGAACTGTTCGACAATTTGCCCACGCATTTGTTCACAGAGTGGTGACCCTCGCCCCATCCTTCTATGTGGATGACTGAGCATGTCAAGGAAGCTGCTTTTATACCCAATCATGGCACCCACCTGTTCCCAATTTGCATGTTCACCTGTGGGATATTCCAAATAAGTGTTTGATGAGCATTCCTCAAATTTCTCTGTCTTCTTTGTCACTTGTGCCAGCTTTTTTGAAACATGTTGCAGGCATCAAATTCCAAATGAGCTAATAATTGCAAAAAATAACAAAGTTTACCAGTTCGAACGTTAAGTATGTGGTCTTTGCAGTGTGTTCAATTGAATATAGGTTGAAAAAGATTTGCAAGTCATTGTATTCTGTTTTTATTTGCGATTTCCACAACGTGCCAACTTTTCTGGTTTTGGGCTTGTATATATATATATATATATATATATATATATATATATATATATATATATATATATATATATATATATATATATATATATATATATATATATATGTATATATATATATATATATATATATGTATATATATAT
>JBBPBX010021841.1:23241-41978 GCA_038048925.1 Garcialebias charrua
TATATATAGGTGGTCCCCGACTTACGAACGAGTTCCGTTCCAACGCACTGTTCGTAACTCGAAAATTTGTAAGTCGGAATGTGGCGTTCGTAAGTCCGGATTTTTGGTCGTAAGTCGTAAAATGTATGCTAACGCTGCGCCGCACACCCGTTTATCAACATGAGACTGAACAAGCGTACATACTGGTTCATAAACATGCACAGAACTTTATTTACAAACGGTTAGCTAACACACTTTCATCTAAAAACACATACCAGTGCTGTATTTACTGTACAACAGTATTGTTCGTAAGCGCATTCGTAAGTCCAAAACGTCGTAAGTCAAGGCCGTCGTAAGTCGGGGACCACCTGTATATATATATATTGCTTAAACCCTGAAACAAGTTACAGGGCAAACATGACAGAAAGCCCAGATAATCTTTTGAGTTACAAGGCGTGCTCAAAGCTGCAGGCCTTGCTGAGTGGTATATGAGTCAGGTTTATGACATCATCTCCACAAAACGCTTGCAACCATAAACAACTAAGAACAGATGATGTAGGAAAACAACTGTGTACTACACAGAAGCAGAGTGAACGAGACAAACTGTTATAACGTGTTACTCTCTGTATTGCAGCAAATATACTTTTTGTTTTATTGGAGGTTTTCATGCATGGGATTTAGTGTTTATGAGTCTTAATTACGTTGTCAAGATCTGCTGCTCACAAGTTTTATAATTTGCAGATATTTCTAATATATCTTAATACGGCTACAAGACATCATGACCTAATGAGGCACTGTTAGTGGAAAGGCGGGGGTGCAACAAGAGTTGGTCTGTGACCTATTAATATTTTTGCGTTCTTAATAACTCATTGCTTGTTTTTATATCTGGAAAGCAAGAATTCATATTTCGTTTATTTGGAAGATGTGCTGTGAACATGAATATTTTTACAAAACAAAAACACTAAGCCAGTTACTACAAAGTATATCAGTCTCAGTGAAAAACAGCTGAACTCTCATCAATTATCTTCTTACTGCCAATGCGTTTTTGTTTTCCAAAAACCATCCCAGAATAAATAACTACAATGAAATAATATTTAGCTCAGTAATATGTAGTGATAGTGGCTTTCTGTTTGTTATGATATAGCTGTTTTTGGTGACGTCAATAAACTATAAAGTACTTCCTGTGGACTTCCAACCCAACTGTTTGATTCACATATGTAACTTTATAAATTGATGTGACTTCTACTGTTTTAGTGTTTAAAATGGCAGTTTTCACTGTAGTTTTGACTATCCCAATTCCAAAATGTCATAAAAATCAGTGTTACTTGTCACTTTGGGCTTTATCAATGAGATCCCCTGTGATGCTATTTAAAAGCAAATTTGTAGCGTTATAGATTTACCATTTGTTTCATTGTTTTCTGTAATATGAATACTTTATCTTAACAGGCAAACTTTTATTTTATAAAAAAAAAAAAACACTTCTGAGCTTTATTGTTCACATTCTAAAGGAAATTAACTTTTTATGCAAGGATAAGAGATATTTCAAATATAACTTATGATTAAAAGGGATATAACTGAGTTTTTTGAGAACAAAACAAACTAAGAAAGTCCAAAAAAAGCTAAGTCTGGTCCTCTTGACATTAAAAAAACAAAACAAAGCAAAAAAACTGTAGAAACGTTTTGTCTTTCGTCCGAAAGACTTCCTCAGTCTGAGAAGCTGTGTTCAGCTCAGTCTTATAAAAAACTAAGAAAGCCGGTTCACCAATCCCACCCACATTTTGATGTAGTCCGTACATAGTAATTAAGCTATGTGAGCTTAAATACTAATATCTTTGTAGCTGCAAACTTTTGTTGTAATCCCTGAAGTGGGACTTGTTTCACATACTTTAATACTGACTGCAGTTAAATTAACGCAAAAAAAAAAAAACTTTATTTAGATACTTCAATTCAACAATTTATGAAAAATGTTTATTGAAAGCCTTTTGATATTTCTCTCTTTCCCTAATGTGCTATGGCGTATTTTGTTTTTAAAATTATGTTAAGGTCTACAGAGTGACTAAGCTTAAGGATCAGAGCCAAATCTCTTCCACAGAGCACAAAGTGTCTGTCTAGACCTAGAGTCTAGACCATTCAGGAGGGCTACCATAAAGAAAAGGGAGTTCAAATTAAAGGTTCAGTCTGCAGTTTCTGTAGAACATCAGCACTTAGAAAAAATTTCAACAAGCAAAGCATTCTGATCCCTCCCCCTCAGAGCCATATATGGCTCTGCCCCCTTGTGGTCTGTTGAAATTCAAATTCAAGCTCTGTTTTTATTGGCTGATTCAAATTCAAGCTCGGTTTTTATTGGCTGGTTACAAACTTTGTTTTTATTGGCTGGAAAATGGCGGGTCACTTTTTCTTTTTAGAAATGCTTATTTACCACCTGGAGAAGCAAGGGGACAATATTTTTTTTAAAGTTTTTTTCAGAGATTACCTCTCTAACATCAATCTAGTGACAGAGTGAAGAAATATGTTAAAAATATATTGTTAGAAAAGTTACATATAGCAGCTTTAAACTGTTTTACACAAAGGGGGACAAGAAATGCTGTAGCAATTCATAGCATGAGATAAATTATTTGGCTTGTTTAACATGTACAAACCGGATTCCAAAAAAGTTGGGACAGTAAACAAATTGTGAATAAAAACTGAATGCAATGATGTGGAGGTGCCAACATCTAATATTTTATTCAGATGTATGAAGGTGTGTAGCATTCAATGTGTGTAGCACTTTGAGATTTTCACTAATGAAAAGTGCGTTATAAATTGAATTCATTATTATTATTATTATTATTATTATTATTATTATTATTATTATTATTATTATTATTATTATTATTATTAATATTCAGAATAGAACACAAATCACAGATCAAAAGTTTAAACTGAGAGAATGTATCATTTTAAGGGGAAAATATGTTGTTTCAAAATTTCATGGCGTCAACAAATCCCAAAAAAGTTGGGACAAGTCCATTTTTACCACTGTGTGGCATCCCCCCTTCTTCTTACAACACTCAACAGACGTCTGGGGACAGAGGAGACCAGTTTCTCAAGTTTAGAAATAGGAATGCTCTCCCATTCATGTCTAATACAGGCCTCTAACTGTTCAATCGTCTTGGGCCTTCTTTGTCGCACCTTCCTCTTTATGATGTGCCAAATGTTCTCTATAGGTGAAAGATCTGGACTGCAGGCTGGACATTTCAGTACCTGGATCCTTCTCCTACGTAGCCATGATGTTGTGATTGCTGCAGAATGTGGTCTGGCATTATCTTGTTGAAAAATGCAGGGTCTTCCCTGAAAGAGATGACGTCTAGATGGGAGCATATGTTGTTCTAGAACCTGAACATAGTTCTCTGCATTAATGGTGCCTTTCCAGACATGCAAGCTGCCCATGCCACAAGCGCTCATGCAACCCCATACCATCAGTGATGCAGGCTTCTGAACAGAGCGTTGATAACAACTTGGGCTATCCTTGTCCTCTCTGGTCCAGATGACATGGCGTCCCAGTGTTCCATAAAGAACTTCAAATCGTGACTCATCTGACCACAGAACAGTCTTCCATTTTGCCACACTCCATTTTAAATGACCCCTGGCCCAGTGCAAACGTCTGAGCTTGTGGAGCTTGCTTAGAAATGGCTTCCTCTTTGCACTGTAGAGTTTCAGCTGGCAACGGCGGATGGCACGGTGGATTGTGTTCACTGACAATGCTTTCTGGAAGTATTCCTGAGCCCATTCTGTTATTTCCTTGACAGTGGCATTCCTGTTTGAGGTGCAGTGACGTTTAAGGCCCGGAGATCACGAGCATCCAGTAGAGTTTTACGGCCTTGACCCTTATGCACAGTGATTGTTCCAGATTCTCTGAATCGTCTGATGATATTATGCATGGTTGATGGTGATAACTTAAAAGTCTTTGCTATTTTACCCTTGGTAACACCATTCTGGTATTGCTGCACTATCTTTCTGCGCAACAATGGTGGAATTCATCATTCTGTTCATCATTCTTTAGTTTTAGCAGGTCGCTTTTGTAAATGAGTCCACGAGGCTCATTAAGATTTACCTGACTAAATAAAGGTTGAATGAATGAATGAATTTGTGATCCTCTTACCATCTTGGCTTCTGAGAGACACTGACACTCTGAGAAGCTCTTTTTATACCCAATCATGTTGTCAATTGACCTAATTAGTGTTAATTGGTCTTCCAGCTGTTCATTATATGCTCAATTTCCTTTTTCCAGCCACTTATTGCTACTTGTCCCAACTTTTTTGGGATTTGTTGACACTGTGAAATTTTGAATCAACATATTTTCCTTTAAAATGTTACATTTACTCAGATTAAACTTTTGATCCGTCATCTATGTTCTATTATGAATAAAATATTTACATTTGCCATCTCCACATCATTGCATTCAGTTTTTATTCACAATTTGTTTAGTGTCCCAAGTTTTTTGGAATCTGGTTTGTAAATAATTTAAACCTATGCTGGAACACCATTAATGGTAATTCATTTAATTTCTCTTCTTTTGGCTGCTCCCTTCTTCAGGAGTCGCAACAGCAAATTACCTGATACAAAGACTTGGCAATTGTTTTTATGCCAGATGCCCTTCCTGGCCACCACAGCCCTCTGTGTGGAGCAGAGAGCTGCCATCTATGACATCCAGGGATGTAGATGGTGGGGGTTAAGGGCCTTGCTCAAGGGCCCAGAGTGGGGCAAATGAGGGTGGAGGAAGATGTGCTTCACCTTTACCTCCCACATTCTGATGTTGTCGGTCCAAGGGGTCGAACAGACACCCTTCCCATACTTTTCTTCTAAAATATGATAATTTTTGTTCACAAACAAACCAACTGACACAAGGAACTTCTGAGTTATAGGGATGCACAATATTGGATTTTTGGCCGATATGCCGATATGTTAAAACTTATTCGGCCGATAACCGATGCCGATACTGATATTTTATATTTGTTCCTTTGTCAGAACATAGCCCTCTTATTCAGGCTTATTTGCTACAAAAATTGTGCAACAGCTGTAAGAGCTGGTGACATATACCGGTACAGTATTCAGAACAGCCCTATGATATGCATAACACTTTGACTTCTACTAAATGAAAAGTGCTAAATGTTATTTATTAGCATTAGTCACCTGTGATGATGTCTCACTTGTGGAGACTTGTTCCAGTTTCCTAGCTGCAGTGTGGGATCCGCTGCACTCCTGTGCATGAAGGACAGCCTTAAATTCAAAGTTTTTGTCTATCCATTGTGCTGTAAGACTAATCATGCTAATGGGGCTAACACAACATCCAAATGTATGTGGTAAAACTCACCCAACAAGTCGTGCTATCGGCTATTAGCTTCTGAATGATGTCGGAAATGATGGCTGGTAACTCGGGTAATGATACATCAGAAAAATATCTCCGACTCCGGATGATGTGGCGAGGCTCAACGCCATCCTCACCAACGAAAAATAAAACTTCCACACTGCCGTCATTTTGAATTTTCTAGACTCCACTGTGGGATCCGGTACGCACGTGTGACGTCATCACGTTGCACTGCCGCTGCAACGTCATCACGTTATGCTACATCATCACGTTGCGCTGCAACATCATCACGTTGCACTGCAACATCATCACGTTGCACTGCAACATAATCACGTAGTGCTACAACATCATGAGGTTGTGCTACAACATCATCACGTTGTGCTACAACATCATCACATTGTGCTACAACATCATCACGTTGCGCTGCAACATCATCACGTTGTGCTACAACATTATCAGGTTGTGCTGCAACATCATCGCATTGTGCTACAACAGCATCACGTTGCGTTGCAACATCATCAGGTTGTGCTACAACATTATCAGGTTGTGCTGCAACATCATCACGTTGTGCTGCAACATCATCAAGTTGTGCTGCAACATTATCAGGTTGTGCTGCAACATCATCATGTTGTGCTACAACATCATCACGTCGCGCTACAACATCATCAGGTTGCGCTACAACATCATCAGGTTGTGCAACAACATCATCAGGTTGTGCAACAACATCATCAGGTTGTGCTGCAACATCATCACGTTGTGCTGCAACATCATCATGTTGTGCTACAACATTATCAGGTTGTGCTGCAACATCATCACGTTGTGCTACAACATCATCACGTTGCGCTACAACATCATCAGGTTGTGCTACAACATCATCAGGTTGTGCTGCAACATCATTACGTTGTGCTGCAACATCATCATGTTGTGCTACAACATTATCAGGTTGTGCTGCAACATCATCACGTTGTGCTACAACATCATCACGTTGCACTACAACATCATCAGGTTGTGCTACAACATCATCAGGTTGTGCTACAACATCATCAGGTTGCGCTACAACATCATCATGTTGCGATGCAACATCATCAGGTTGTGCTACAACATTATCAGGTTGTGCTGCAACATCATCACGTTGTGCTACAACATCATCACGTTGCGCTGCAACATCATCATGTTGCGCTGCAACATCATCATGTTGCACTGCAACATCATCACGTTGCACAGCAACATCATCAGGTTGTGCTACAACATCATCAGGTTGTACTACAACATCATCAGGTTGTGCTGCAACATCATCATTAGGTTGCGTTGCAACATCATCACGTTGCGCTGCAACATCATCACGTTGCTCTGCAACATCATCACATTGCGCAGCAACATCATCACGTTGCGCAGCAACATCATCACGTTGCACAGCAACATCATCACGTTGCACAGCAACATCATCACGTTGCACAGCAACATCATCAGGTTGTGCTTCAACATCATCACATTGCGCTGAAACATCATCACGTTGCGCATCAACATCATCAGGTTGCGCAGCAACATCATCACGTTGCGCAGCAACATCATCACGTTGCGCAGCAACATCATCACGTTGCGCAGCAACATCATCACGTTGCGCAACAACATCATCACGTTGCGCAGCTACATCATCACGTTGCGCAGCAACATCATCAGGTTGCGCTGCAACATCATCAGGTTGTGCTGCAACATCATCACATTGCGCAGCAACATCATCACGTTGCGCAGCAACATCATCACGTTGCGCAGCAACATCATCACGTTGCGCAACAACATCATCACGTTGCGCAGCTACATCATCAGGTTGTGCAGCAACATCATCAGGTTGTGCTTCAACATCATCAGGTTGTGCTGCAACATCATCACATTGCGCAGCAACATCACGTTGCGTAGCAACATCATCACGTTGCGCAGCAACATCATCACGTTGCGCAGCAACATCATCACGCTGCGCAGCAACATCATCACGCTGCGCAGCAACATCATCACGCTGCGCAGCAACATCATCACGTTGTGCTGCCGTTGCAGGCAAAAACAGCGCCTTTTATATCAGCAAGTTATTTTAATTGAATGGCCGATGTCAGATATTGAAATTTAACGCTAATATCGGTCAATACTGATGCCATGCAGATAATATTGTGCATCCCTACTAAGTAAAGCTCTCTTCCAATACCAAATGTTTAACCATCATTATCAACATATTTCTAATACACTCCTACCTCTGGAATACAACCCAATACTGTAGTTGTGAATATACTGTAGTTCTGCTTTCCATGCAGGCCCAGTAACAATCATCTTCGAGTCAGAAGGTCACAGACTTGCAGCACAAGATAATTAAACAAGAAAACTATCAAACTGGCCTAATGATAAACCTTTCCAATAACAAACAGACCGTGAACTTGCAATGAAAAGAAACACCTCTTGATCATTTTTACAGCATCTTCCTACAGAAAAGAACTCTGCTAGGTATCTCATCCGTTTCGGTTAAACAACTGCAAAGAGTGTAGGACAGTGGGCTACACCAAGAAAACTCCTCACATCGCCAGACAGCACACTTATTATTATATTAAACTGAGAAGAAAAAAGGCTAACTCGCACAAGCCAATCGTGTGGGTTAACGTGTGATGTTTTGCTATTTATTACGTCCTAACCATTTACTCTGTTTTCTCATTTTATTTTATCTTTATTTAATCCACAGTGTAGCACAATCCATTGAAATATTGTGCATTGAGCATTGCACATGAAATATTTAATTGCATTTCTTTTATTCAGTGACAGCAGGGAATCTTACTGAGATGCACCATAAAAGATTAACAGTTTTCCTAAACAAAGGTTGTTCAATGAAAAGGCAGATTCATATATTGAGCTGTTCAGTTAAGGTTCTGTTTAAGAATCTTCATGACACAGAACACTGTTCAACAGACAAGAGGGCTACATTATCATTTCAATTACTATCCATATAGACCTTGACCTAAAATATATACAATGCGTCATTTGCAATAGACCTATCCTTTGCAAACATTTTCCAGTAAAATGCTTAACATACTCTATAGATAAAAGCAATTAAGATTGCATAAAAAAGCCTGATCATGGATATCATTTCTTAGAAAATTAGACGTCCACCATATCTTCATTTGGTTAGTAAATGCTGCTGTTATGCAGTGCTATTTGACTGGCAATAACACAGTGTGAGAAAGCGAGCTGAAAGGAATAGATCGGCTCTGAATGGAAACTAATCTGCACTCTTGTTTCTCGCAGCCTTTGATAAGGTGGCATAATTGGCGAGAGACTAAAAAGATGGCAGAGGATTGCTAGCTTTGGCAACTGTTGCTTATTAGTCTGTCACATCAAGTTTGAACTGCATAGTTATGTACACAGTATTCCATAACAAAATACCCATCAATATGTTTTTAGTCTGTATATTAATGAGCTTGTAATATTTTATGTGGCATGTGCACAAGGAGTTAAAATATCCTAAATCAAACCAACAGACCTGCTCCAAACAAGATCACTAACACTTGTTTCATATCTAAGTTTAAAATATTAAAATTATTTAGATTGTAACCTTTATTCACCCAGACAAATAAAATAGCTGGGCGATGACCAAAAGATGATATTTTATATTACTGTATTAGTAAAACTATAAGTTTCTCTACTGAATGCAATGTACCAAACAACAGATAAATGCTTTTTTTGTCTTCTTCTTTTTAACAGTCCAAATTAAACGGGTATCCTTAAAAACCAGTAAAGTGTCCAGGTGGCACAGGTTGCAGGGCTTAAGGGAACTGAGGAAAAAATATCATACTAAAGAGGGGCTGCAGCTGTATCCAGCCATGTGAGACTTCAGGTGCAATGCATACCTAATGAAAGGCTTGGAGAAGGTCAAACAGGCTGTGAAATGAAAGCCATTAAATTCTCACAAAGCTGTGGTCTGGCCATCCTCAGCTCTGGCGAATACCCACGTCAGGCAAACTCACACAAATGCATGCGAATATTCTTACATACACCAATGTGTACAGCACAGTACACACAAGATGCTTCTTTGTCAAGAAGAACTATTTGTGTGTAAACAATATAGACACAATAAGGGAAAACAACAACTTTGAGTATGTGAAGGAAACAATAAAAATAACCCCCTGGAGTGAAATTTCACAACCTTTCTAAGCACTAGTTAAAAATATACACTTAGGATTTGTATCACTGCAGTATTTGCGGTAAATCAATGCACAACAAATAGGCACCCTGTAGCCCAGCAGAAACCCAATTACCATGCTGCTCATGCATCATCACACACTACATGGAATCCTATACATACTAATAGCCTTAGGCTGTATAAGTTACTTTGAAGCAGGAGCTGTGTCACATAAACTCAGTCATAGACCACACGGGCTGGCTACATTTCTCACCTGTGCATGTAACCTAACACACATGAAGTGTTGAACACACCCACACACTCACATGCAAGCGTACCTCCTGTTATCATTAGGAGTGGCTATATGCAGAGCAAACCTGAATTTGCATGAAGGAGCTTGTGGGAGAGTCATTACTTGGCCCACTGGCCGTGACCCTGTTACTGCAGTGTGTGGACACATGCAAGCACACACACAAACGAACCCTCTCCTGCTCACAAAATCTGGATCTCATAACATCATGACTGAGGGCACGGAAATTGCAGTGTGACTACACCCATGTCAAAAATCTTTAATATAACTGATACAAGAACACCAGCTGAGCAAAAGAAAAAACATATACAGTAATGCTAATGCAGACATCAAAATAATTTAAAAAAATGAGACCTTGATTATACAAATGTTCCAAAAATGCTTGAATTAAATGAGGCCTGTAATCATTTATTATTTGCAACATAAATCCTATATATTCCCTTTTCATATACACAATCATGCTTCAGCAAAGAACTGGTTGGTGATTGGAAAAGTCAGTGAGTGGCTTCGGCCAACAACTCGCAGCTGCTTTTCTCTGAAATGACTTTTCATTCCATACAATTTGAGGAGCACTCAGAAGCCAGACTACCAGCACATTTTACCCTCTCAGAAACTAACAGAAAAGGTTCTCTGATAAAGGTATCCAACAGTGGCAGAGTATGGAGGGCTTATTATTATCACGTCGTGATGCCTCAGGTGGAAATATAAGACTCAGGGTACGGATCCAACAGAAAACTTAAAGTGTCTTCATCCAAGAGATCTTTCAAAGACACAGACTGGAGGATACTGGTCCAAACACAGGTCACTACCGGAACAACGGCTAGTGCACAAACATCGTTCAATACCTAGTGATCCCACAAATAATACAGAGAACTGAAAGGCTTCTTAAAGGCTGGAGACGAACAGAAAACATCTGAGAGTGATAATCAACTGAGAACAGATACGAGAACTGGATCCAAGAGAAAACGGACAGAAATACCTCTATACCAATATCAACTACCTCATACATATACTGTGTACATAAACTTCATATGCTGCTTTGTCACTCTATTACAAATGTCAATGCCAGAACTTTCATTTTATTTTATAGATATACTTTTTACACTTTTATACTACTATGCAAAAAACTCAGGACAGTATTACACTTTTGTTATTTCATTTTATGCTTATGTTTATTAAATGTTTAGTGTTTTAGTGTTGGTGTAACTTTTCATACTTTCATACTACTACTATGCAAAAACTACTATGCAAAAACTCAGGACAGTATTACACTTTTATTATTTCATTTTATGCTTATGTTTATTAAATGTTTTAGTGTTTTAGTGTTTAAATGTTTACTGTTGCACCGAGGGACAGAGAGAAATGCAATTTCAATCCTGTGTATGTCCTGTACATATTGCAGTTTTGACAATAAAGTTGACTTTGACTTTGAAATGAACACAAAAACTCTGGAAAGCACTACAATGTACAGAAAACACATATCCTGCAAATTGCTGTGTATCCAGCGTGAGTGATGCCAGATAAATGTGAACTTTAAAGAGTTATTACCATAGTTAAATTACATATTAAATTATTTTAATGTACTTTTGTGAATGCATTGCATGCTTTTCAACATGTATCCAGTATTTATAGAATCCATAGTTCAGTGACTTTATTGCATGTCATTGCATCCTTGAAACTGGATTCCAACTGTCTTGTTTTGGCAAGAAGACGAAGCGTACAAAATGATCACTTGTGTAATACAGTACATAGTTTCTGTTAATCAGTAAATGATCTGAGAATCCCCCCCAATATTTTCCCATTGAATTTGATTAAGATGTGCAAGAAATCCATATGCATCTTTCCACAACACAGAGGGGTGTTGTGGACAAAAATGAATTTCATTTCTACAAATTAAACCCCTATTTGACCTATTTTTTAAATAACTGAACCTTAAGGGGACAGCACAAATTTTATTTTTTTTTCAAATATTGGATCTCAAAAGTCTACTTGACTCATCTTTATTTATATTGCTTTATGATCCTGAACGTGCAACCAGGACAGAATCATATGATAATATTGATCCAGGCAGTAAATATCTCGACTGTTGAATCAAGGTGTGTTTATTCACAAACAGCTTCTAACTCTAAAATAAGACACAAAAAAGGACACTCAAGAGACCTCTTTGTGAAACAGATTATCCTTATTCTATATTGTTCAATTATCAGTGGCTTTTTCTCCCAGAGATAAAAAAAAAAAAAGATGCTGGGCTTTATTTATTATTTCAGACTTCATGTGTCCTTTTTCTAAAAAAAAATTGAACTGTAAAAAGTAGTCCACATCACCTTTACTGTTGCTTATTTTTTTTCCATTACTAAATGAGTCAAACAACAGCTCTATGTAGCATGCAGTAAAGTAGGTTACTTTAGTTTATAGCACGCCAAGTAAACCAGTAGACACTGTTACAAAACACTTCAAGCTGTGACTGAAATGCCTTCTGGCCATCTATCAATTCAATTCAGTTCAGTTTATTTGTATAGCACCAAGTCACAACAGAAGTCATCTCAGAACACTCTGCAACTTTGCACCGACTGAGGCTACATGCGGGGCTGAAGCCTGTCCTCATCTGTTTAACCTTTGTATCACCAAGCAAGGTAGTAAAAAAAGTCATAACATGAAAAGGCTTTGCAAGTCCAATGACGCAATTTAAAAGCATGGACAACAAGAGGTTTGATAACTGGACCTTAAGTGAACCCAAGGAATCTTTGCAATAAGGTAAAACAATTTGGTGAACCACATAGGAGATCACTAAACTGAGTTGTTTCTCATATTTAAAATATTCTCAGTTTAAAAATGAAGTGGGCTTTGCAGATATTATGTGAAACTGTTTTGTGAAAAATTTGGTAAGTAAACACAATTTTAGAAACTCACAATGCAGTTTTAAATCAAGTCCTTCCATTGAACATCTACTCCTAAACTCAGTTTAAAATGTATGTCTAAAGGAATTACCGGTAGTGTTGGTTTTCATAATATGGTCATGTCATTACTTTGCAACTGTTGCCATAGCAGCAGCTATGCAATGACACATGCAAGGTGACCTTCATGATTACATTTTTTCTAAGAAAGACTCTCTCTCAAAGCCAAGTTGAGTTATACATGTGATGTGAAACTATAAGTGCTCACCCTCCCATGACCAACTGGAGTACCTCCGTCTTGAGATTAATTTATGCTTCCCAACAAAAATGGCTAATTTACCACTCCTCTTTGCTGTGAATTTATATTGCCTTTCCTCACACTTTCAGCCATCTCATCATTTGGTATAGATGATCACATGTCTTCACTTCAATTGACTGTCAACACATCCCTCATTCATCGTCTCTGTCTCATGTCAGTCTGGTTCACGCTCTGCCAGGCAAAAGCAGGGCAACTACCCCACTGTGAGTGTGTGTTTGTATGTGCATGCCCATTTCTTTGGTGCTCGTGTCTTCTTGTGTGTGCTGGAGTGACAAAAAGTGACAGTGAGCAATGATCCTGACTTAAAAGTGGACTAGCACCTGTGGTCTATGTGTTTTTGGATGTGTGCAGATGGTAGCTATATTTTTATTTTAAAAAAATTTGTGTGTGTGTGTGCGCGTGTGTCCTCACACTATAATGGTGACAGTTCAGAGAAGTGGGATGCACAGCACTCCGTTCCATCCTGGTGCCCCTGTCACTTCTTGGCCTTGTTCCTTTCCCTCAACCTTCTGTAGGATCCACCAGGAGGGTGAGGATAAGGGAAGAAACTGGTCATCCATTCACAGGGGACAGCTATCCTCTCCTATGAATGGATATCAGATCAATGCCAAAGATCCAACAATATCTACTTCAAAGCTGGATGTGGGGACTTAACTTTTGTGTCACCAAGTTTCTGATAGTGGTTTTTAAACCAAAACCTGTAGTAACACATAGGAATATTGCTGTGAAAATTATCTTGACAGAAATAAAATTAATGAAAATTTTAACTGTGATGTTAGGGATCTTAAATAATCATCAGTTTTAATGTAGAAACCTAAATATTTAATTCAAATACATAACTATTAAATATACCTTGAAAGAGGTAAGAGTAGGTCAAAATGTTCAAAACCTGATTGTGCAAAAGTAAGCTGGCTATGCTAGATTCAATAAAAAAAACAGCAAATTTAAACGCAGACTAATACACTGCCCAGCCAAAAAAAAAAAAAAACAGTTGCCACCTGAATTTAACTAAGCAAATAGGTACCAGCCTCCTTTTGGATAATTCCTGCATTGGCGATTATCTTTCAGCTGGCAAAAAGTTAATTAACCCAACTGGTGCAATGAGTTGCTTCTCGTTTCTTAAACAATCATGTCGAAAGACGCATAGTGAGGTCGTGGAAAAGTAGGGGTGCACCGATTGCAGTTTTTTGGTCGATCACAATCACAGATTTCTACAAAGTCTGACCTGCCAATTCCGATTTTGGCCGATACGATTTTGTTTTATAAGCAACACTGTTAGATGTTGAGTGAGACAGGTCCCTCTTGTAAATGAGTCCCCGTGGCTCAACGAGGCTAGCCTGTATAAATAAAGGTTGAATGAATGAATGTTGTAAGGTCACAATGCGCCTTAAAATTTCAATCTTATTTTGTTGAAAAACAGACCCTTGAACAATATTCGAGAAACAATACTAACTTGCTTTAAATGGTCACAAGGTAGTGCTATGAAATATAACTGAAGTTTAGACAATTGTTGTTAAAACTAAAAAAAATCTGCAAAATCGGTTTCTCATGCAAGCATTGGCCGATTTCCGATTTCCCAAAATTAAGGAAATCCGGGCCGACAAATCGGCTGGCAGATTTATCGGTGCACCCCTATGGAAAAGGTCAGTCTGTTTGAGAAGGGTCAAATCATTGGCATGCATCAAACAGAGAAAATATCTAAGGAGATTGCAGAAACTACTAAAATGTGGTTAAGAACTGTCCAATCAATGCATCATTAAAAACTGGAAGGATAGTGAGGACCCATCGTCTTCACGGAAGAAATGTGGCCGGAAAAAAATCCTTAATGATCGTGATCAGTGATCACTTAAACGTTTGGTGAAATAAAATAAAACATATAAAAAATACAACAGTAGCACTCAGGGCTATGTTTAATAGAGAAAGTAAGAGCATTTCCACACGCACATTGTGAAGGGAACTCAAGGGATTGGGACTGAACAACTGTATAGCCTTAAGAAAACCACTAATTAGTGAGGCTAACTGGAAAAAGGCTTCAGTTTGCTAAGGAGCATAAAGATTGGACTCTGGAGCAATGGAAGAAGGTCATGTGGTCTGATGAGTCCAGATTTACCCTGTTCCACAGTGATGGGCACATCAGGGTAAGAAGAGAGGCAGGTGAAGTGATGCACCCATCATGCCTAGTGTCTAGTCATCAATGCAAGATCTTGTTGAAAAATGTATGCAACACTGGATGGAAATAGATCTTGTGACATTGCAGAAGCTTGTTGAAACAATGACACAGTGAATGCATGCTGTAATCAAAGCTAAAGTCAATATTAGTGTGTGACCTTTTTTTGGTGGCAACATTTTTTGGGCCAGGCTGTGTAAATCAAAGGCGTTAACATAGCTAACCACGTTCTACAAAAAGGTTGCCCACCTGTTTTTAGATCCCATTCTATCTTTCTTGTTGTGCAAACAATGTTTCCCTGGAAAGTGCATTTCTAAGCACTTAAGGTTGTCTCCAGGGAAGCCAATTGGTTGCTGCAACCGAATACAATAAATTGGTTGCACACTAATTGCAACACTGCAGTTTAATTAGCATTAGTTTGGCATACCACAGTAATGAGCCTACTGAGGAAATGGATGGTTGTGAACATAGCGACAGGTAATGGTGGTGCATATTTATTAAAAAAGATTGTGGGAGTGTGTATGTATATGGAGAAACAACATATTGTATTAACCAATTTGCTTGTTGGTATGAGAGAACTTCAAATATCCAGTAATTTTGAAGACTTGGCTGGCAAAGATGTTTGCGGAACTTTTTGGCTTTTCTTAAAAAAAAAACAATAATTCACATGTTTAGTGAGTACTTATTAAAATGGACAACAAAGCATACAAACTTTTAAAACATACCTGCTCATTCCAGACAAAACAGAAAGGCATTTTATTAAAATATGTTTTATAAGTAAAAGAGCACCACACAACAAACAATTTGGACAAAAACCCATACACTTACACAGTGACTTTTTTGCCACTGAAAAACACAAAAAATACAAATACAGGTGGTCCCCGACTTACGACGGAGTTCCGTTCCTATGCTGTGTCGTAACTCGAAAATCGTCGTAAGTCGGAAAATACGTCCAAACGGCACCTCATACGTACAGCACTGTATTTTACCAAGCACATAGCCTATCCTAACACATTACCCTACATAATTATAAAAAAACACATACATTTGGAACCATAATGAAGGGAAAAAATAATTAATAACCTACTGGAATGCTGGTGAAGCCTTCCTCCACCTGTTAGCATGTTAGCTCGTTGCTAAGCTGTAGCCTCTCTGCCTCGTAAACCTCCGGTCCAAACAAAAGTCTCCTGTACTTTTCCACGTGCGGTCCAGAGTTTTACAGTAAGGTCTGTTAGCATGTTAGCCCCTCCTAACCTCCTCTGCCCCGGTCTGCCTGTAAACAATGAGGTCTCCTGTAATTTTCAGCTGTAATCCTCCGCCCGTGGCCGCTAAGGTACACTCTCCCCCCTCCCTCCTGTAAATTTCCGCCTCCGCTGAGTTTCGGTACTGTATTTTTTGGTGTAAAGGCGCATAAACCGTGTAACTCGAAACAATGCTTTTCAATGGGAGGGCGTTCGTAACCGCGAAACGTCGTAAGTCGAGACCGTTGTAAGTCGAGGACTACCTGTATTCAACAGAACTATTGATTGTATTGACAAAACTTTTCCAACAGAAAATAACTGAGTGCATTTACTCTGTGGCAAGTGGCGCAGATGATCTGACTGTTCCTATTTGATGCATGAAGGATCAAGATGGATAAGTGTTAAAGCAGAGAAGAAAGATCTATGAGTTGAAAATAATGCAGTTCATGGCAGTGGTGCCAATCCTGGTCCTGGAGGGCCACTATCCTGCATGTTGTAGAAGTTTCTCTGCTTTGAATCACCTGGTTTAAATGAATGAGAGGCTAATAAGCTTCTGCAGAACTGGAAGGTACGCTGAAAAGCAGAGAAAAAACAAAAAATGCAGGATAGTTGCCTTTGAGGACAAGGACTGAGCACCTTTATGGGAAGATAATTACTTCAACACAACAGTTCCAGGTGTATGACGTACGCATTCTATAAACGCAAACACAAAATGTTGTAAAAACAAAACACAAAAATAGGCAATGTCACTGGTGTCAAGTATAAAACTGAAACTGAATGAACAAATTATAGCAAAGTTAAAAGATGTGCATGTGTAGAAACTTGATTTCTGATAAAAGATTTTGGCGATAAAAGGATTAATGAGAAGGAAAGTAGAAAGAAAAAGGCAATACAAGGCAAAAAGTCGTTATTACAGCCAAAAGCAGAGATTGAGATATGCAAAGCAATTATCAACGGGAAGATATTGCACATTAAAACCATTATTTTCAAGTAGAAACTGATATTAAAGAATAATGTAAGCTATTCTCAACATCCATGACCAATTCGATGTCACTCATTCTGACAAACGTACCTCTCTAAATACGGTCCTCAATCTGTCTATCTGTCATGCATTTTGGCGTCTTGACGGTCTAGTTAACCACTTACCTAACTGACAGCTGACAGACTGACATTACAGGAGGTAACCTATCCACAGTCTGGCCAGAGCATTTGCTACTGGCTCTCTGCAGGAGAGCTTCTGCCTACTCGGAGGGGGTAAGTCTGGTTGGAAGTTGCAGAAAAAGTAAGATGCTATGTCAGTGTTACTCTGTAAACAAACACAGTAAGACATAAAACCCTGGGGTTTTGTTGGATGGGAGTTTTGGTGACTTGAACAAATACCCCATGGCTGCAAACAATGAAAACTAATTTTAGCATTTGGAATTATAACACTTGTGTGATATTAAACTGAAAAGCAGAAAAGTACACACGGCAAAGTATGTTTGTATACATGATGCCAAATTTGTACAAAACTACATAATTTTTTTTTGTTGTTGTCTTTTTGTACATTATTAGGTAACAATTTTATTTTGGTAGAATTTAGGCATAGTGAACCATGTTTTGTGCATTATAAATGTGATGCAATGACTTGTAAACCAATACTCTTTACAAGTGTTGACACAAAACGATGCAGACCACATAAAATGGATAATCTACTAATAAGAAATGTTCCCATTAATTACCCTTCACATTTATTTTGTTTTTAACAATTTTAAGAACAAAGGCCCCAAATAATATTTTAACCAAAATTCCCAGTCCTAACAGTGAAGCATGGAAGTGGTCCAATGATGGTTTGAGCAGCTACGATGGACTCTTGGTCCATTGGAGCTGGTCACTTAACCAAGCTCCTCTTGGTTAAGTGTTATTACTGAAAGCTAAGTTACTTCTAAGAAATGTTTGTCTGGTTTAGATGTGAAAAATAGTGTTATTTGCATTTGTATTGTGATCCACACAATCCAAATGTGCAAAAAGTGAAACAGAGACCATGAGCAGAGATGTTTAACACATTAATTGGTCTGCACCTACACCAGATTTTAGCATAATCAAATATATCTGATGAATTTTCTTTCAGAAATAAATGCATTCTCTCAGCAGCTTCTCAGAGAAAAGCTCAAAGCTCACTTAGCTACTGTCCAAAACTTGATTGACTTTATTCCTCAAAACATTAAACAATGTTTTTTTTCTGCCAAATAAGGACTTGACAATCCAGTGATGTTAAAATGTAATTTTAACATGGTTTTCAAACTACATTCGTCAACAACAGGTCTTTATATATATATATATAT
>JBBPBX010021842.1:0-41978 GCA_038048925.1 Garcialebias charrua
TATATATATATAGTGATTAATTTAAGTGATTGTTTGTTTAAAGTTATTTTTTGTATTATTTTAAATATGGGGTGATAGGATTTTTTTCTTCTTTCTACACTCTTTTCATTCAATGTTTTCTTTTTGATGAATTTGTTTCATTTTTGTCTCTTTTAAATGAATTAATAAATGAATTAAATAAATTATTAAATAGCTTTACATCTGATAAGTTTATGGCATAAACCAACACAGACATGTTCCTGTTTTTAGTATTTTACATCGCTTTATAATGTAGCTGTTTATGTTTCAGTTTTTTTTAAATACAGTTTTCTTGTAATTTTTAATTAATATGCTTTTTTATGATTGTCTACTGTTGTACTGATAAATATCTCTTGGAGGGTAAACTATATCTTGGACTGTGGTCAAGTTTGTTTTACGTTGGACATTCGAGTTACGGGGCTTAGCGGGACGCCACTCTCGTTGAACCGAAACACAGGCATCCCGACCTGGTCAGCCGCATCCCCGTCTCAGTGGAGGGACAGGCTGCGAGTGACTGACCAAAATCAGAGTGCCCGCCCGGGATTAAACAAGAAAAACACACCGCTGAAGCCATGGAGCTCAAATGTTCACCGAGAAGTTGCTAAACTTCATCGTAAGAAATCCTTCATTCTCTACAATTGATAGTGGTTGGTCATTAATTACGATGAAGTTTACCAACTTCTCTGTAAACATTTGAGCTCCGTGGCTTCAGTTGTGTGTTTTTCTTGTTCAATCCAAGGCGGGCACTCTGATTTCGGTCAGCCGCTCTCGGCCTGTCCCTCCACCAAGACGGGGACGCGTGGCTGGCCGGGTCAGGATGCTTGTGTTTCAGTTCAGCAAGAGTGGCGTCCCGCTCAAGCCCCAGAGCTTGAATGTCCAACGTAAAACTAACTTGACTGCGGGTTAATGTGGCGCTATGGCTCTGCAGACATTGTACGTTGTTGTCTTGCGGTGTTTAAATACTTCCACACAGCGGACATATTACGATGAAAAGTTGGCTAGCTGTTAGCTAAGATGCTACTCACTCAGTTCTCACGTTGTAGCTGGCTGCAAACTATGAAATGGATTTCTTGAATGTGAGGCGGGTCTTGTTACTCTGGGTTCATGAGACACGCCTCCATTCAGGAAATCCATTTCATAGCTTGAAGCCAACGTGTATCATGGAGTGGAAAATATTGGCAGGTTGGATCGGAAAATCCGATACGTAAATTTTGCTGGTATCAAAGGCCGATACCGGATCGGATCGGCCCCATCCCTAGTAATAATTGCATAAAGTATATTGTACCTCTCTAATGCTCTTAGACAAAATGTAAATAAATCAAGTCATAGTTGCTTTGATTTCTTTCGTCCTGGTTGTCCATTATTGTGAAGCTGTTTCTGACAATTATGGTATCTCACAGTTTGCATAACCAAAGTGCAGTGAGTGAATATGTCCTCATTGGAAACTGTCCAGTCAGGATTAATATGTCAGCTGAACAGGGTGATCCACAGGAAAACATCATGGTGGGCAACATACTTGCATAGAGATGACAAAGCGGTGAGTCACACTGCAGCTTGTTTATCCAAAGATGGTTTGAAGGATGCTAAGTTTCTTTCTTCAGATTTTTTGCTTGTTTTGGAGGCTTATGTAAAACATTTTTTTGCTTGGTTTTGTCTCCTGATTTGAACATTTGTGTGCCCCTTTCAGCTGCTGCTCACTAAAAGGCCAATGACTACCTGCTGGCACGTGAGTGTCAAAACTCATGTACAACTTTGCCAGGATAAAAAAAAAAGGAGTGCCACGCTCTCTGGCTTGTTGTGTATTAGTCATGAGGAGGACATAATAATACAGGTGTAATCACCTCATTTGTAAGCCATCAGGTGAAAATGACTCAGTTGTCATTTTGCAATGTCATTTGACTTAAAAATCACCAAATTATGGGTAAAGCTGGTCAGGCAGCATATTATAGGTGTGCAATTTAGGGAGGGAAACAAAGACAAAGTACAGATCAGAGTAGGTTTCTAAAAATATTCCAAATCCTGAACATCCCATAAAGCTATTATTAAGTCCATTTTTAGAAAACTAAACATTATACAATCACAGCAAACCTGCCAAAAGATAATTGATCAAAATTCATAGACCAGGTGAGAATGGTGAATGGACTGTACTTATACAGTACAGCAACTTTCTATCTTATCAAGACACTCAAAGCTCTTTACAACACAGTCTGTGCCTCATTTATCCATTCATACAGCACTCTACTACAAATACAAATGTAGATCTCTACAGAGAATAATCAGTGCTTTATTTACCGGTACATTCATACACCAATGGGACACACATCAGAGGCAATGAGGGGTTCAATGTCTTGCCCAGGGACACTTCAGCATGTGAATGCTGGTGGAATTGAACCCCCCAACTCTTCATTGGAGGATGACTGCTTTAACCACTCAGCCACAGCTGCCCGAGAAGGTAATTAATCAGAGATAACAAAAGAAAACTCTGATGGAACTGAGTACCGTAGCTCTTCTGCACTGAGGGGAGGATGCACCACTAGATGCTGCTCATAGATGAGCTTTGTTGAAAATTAGTCTGGAAAAAGACATCACTTAAAGAAAAAAGAAATGAGGTTGACCATTAGGTATTTACCACAAGGTGAATGTCTCTGCTGGAGACTCCTTAAATTAATTCAACCTTTATTTATACAGGTTAGTCTCATTGAGCCTCGAGGACTCATTTACAATAGAGACTTGTTTTAAACAAAGAACATGTGTATACTATATGCCAGGGGTGTCAAACTCACTTACAAAAGGGGGACAAAAATAAAATGTTTTATCAAACAAAGGGCCAATTTCAGAAACTACATTAACTCAAATCAGATACCCAACCTCTTTTCTTGGTCACAGGTTTCTCAGCAAGAGTTTGATTGGTCTCATTTGATGTTCTTTGTTGTGCTTTCAACATCATAATCAAAGATTACTGAAAAAAGTCAAGAGATAGAAGTATTTTAAACCATACCTATACCATACCATTTTATTTATAGAGCACTTAAAACAGCAACAAGGCTAACCAAAGTGCTGTAGAAACAAACAACAGGCAACACACACAACGAAGTACAAAAAATAGACATAAAAACATTGCAGATACTAAATATAACGACCAAAACACAGATCATCTGGTGTTGAAAGCGACAGAATAGTATTGTGTCTTTAAACGGGATTTGAAAACCGAGAGGGAGGGGGCCTGTCTGACGAGCAGAGGCAACTCGTTACAGAGTCTTGGGCCTGCTACAGAGAAGGCACTGTCACTTATGCGTTTAAGACAAGTTCCTGGAACTGTTAAAAGTAACTGGTCCGCTGACGTCAGAGCATGTAGTGGGACATACAATGTATCAAATCAGAGCGATAGGCGGGGGCGAGCGATTTGTAGACATACAGGAGAATTTTGAACTGGATTTGAAGATGAACCGGTAGCCAGTGCAGGGAGGCAGAGACTGGTGTAATGTGCTCTCTTTTGCCTATACTGGTTAAAAATTGGGCTGTTGCATTCTGGACCAGTTGTAATCGGGGCGGCTGTGGCGTAGTGGTAATGGCAGTCGTCTCCCGATCGGAAAGTTGGCGGTTCAACTCCCGGGACCCGCACCATGTGTCGTTGTGTCCTTGGGCAAGACACTTAACCCTGAGTTGCTCCCGGTAGGACTGGAAAGCACCTTGCATGGTAGTCTGCCGCCACCGGTTTATGAATGTGTGTAGCATTCAATATATGTGTAGCACTTTGAGATTTTCAGTAATGAAAAGTGCGTTATAAATTGAATTAATTATTATTATTATTAATCATGCAATGGTGGTTTGACTGATACCAAACAGGAGTGAATTGCAATAATCAAGCCTAGATGTAATAAATGCGTGAATTACTGTCTCCAGATTATTTTTGGATAATATGGGCTTCAGCTTAGACAGTCGCCTCAGCTGAAAAAAAACTGGATTTAACAATCATGTTTACATGACTGTTGAGTTTCATGGAAGAGTCCATTATCACTCCCAGATTTGTAACTTTTTGTTTTTCTGACAGGGCTAGAGCAGAAAGGTTGATGCAGTGGTTCGTGATTGTGTCGTTAGGAGGGATCAACATGGCTTCAGACTTCTTTTCATTGAAACTTAAGAAATTTAAAGCCATCCAGTCCCTGATGTCAGCCGGGCAGTCGAGCAGAGGTTGAATAGAACATGTACCATTGTGTCCCAGGGGGAAGTAAATTTGACAGTCATCGGTGTAGAAGTGTAAAGGTATGTTGTGTTTCTGGAAAATAGCCCCAATTGGCAACATGTATAAGGAGAATAGGAGAGGACCCAGGATGGACCCCTGCGGAACCAAGTGCTACCACTGCAGAACTAAAATCGTTGATGGAAACACAAAAGGATCTGTCAGTGAGGTAGGATCTGAACCAATTGAGTGCTGACCCGGTGATGCCCACCCACTGTTCCAACTTGGCAATGAGGATCTCATGGTCAGTGGTGTCGAAAGCGGATGTAAGGTCCAATAGGACAAGCAGGACAGAGTCACCAGTGTCTGTGGATAAGAAGATGTCATTAAAAACCTTCAGTAGGGCAGTTTCAGTGCTGTGGAGGTTTAAAGCCCCACTGACATGATTTTTTAATTTTCATAAAATTGCTCAAAATATATATCTTTTATCATTTAAATATGTTCATTTTTGCAAACAAAATGCTAAATCACTTTAATTTTGCTTTAAAAGTGATTTTGAACTTCAAGCCGTGTTTAATCATGGGAAATCCAATTACACACGAACGCACCATCTGTGACGTAACACTGGGCAGAGGGCTCTGGTCTCTTTAATAGCGGACCATTTAAAACCCGACGAATTTAGCAATCTATGTGAAGATTTGAGCTATTTGTCTTCATTTTGGGAAGCAGAAAATAGTTTGGGTGATGGAACAAGAAACAACAGGATCTAATTTAGGTCTGATGCTGTATCAGACTTACCTTCATGTCGAGCTGCTCATACCTGCGCACTGTGACAAGCCCAGAGCTCTGCCCGGTGTGACATCACAGATGGTGCGTTCGGGTGTAATCAGATTTCCCATGATTAAACACGGCTTGAAGTTCAAAATCACTTTTAAAGCAAAATTAAAGTGATTTATCATTTTGTTTGCATAAAGGAACATATTTAAATGATAAAATATATATATTTTGAGCAATTTATGAATAGTAAAAAAAATCATGTCGGTGGACCTTTAAAGCCAGATTGGAATTACTCAAGGTTCCCTTATCAGTCATGTCACTCGGTGCAACATAAATGCTATGGGAAATTGCGCTCCGCGCGATTACCAGAAGGAATACAATCACGCCTTTACGCAGACCCGGCTGCAGAAACAATTCAATGGGGGGGCATTCTATTTTTTCAAGGGGGCATATTTTTTTCAACATTTTATTTGCTTCAAGTTGAACAGCGGCTCTGTGACCACTCCTGGAACTCGACCATTCCTTTGTTAGGTCTAATGCTCCTTTTTTCAGGCAGACAACTTTTACTCAAATGTGTTTACTGCAGTTAAAATGACACATTGGTTTTACTTTGTGTTAAATAAAAACTTTCAAAGGTATATTCATTCCTTATTATTCTTATTTTGCTTAATGACATTTAACTCTGCATGTCATCCCTGAAATTCTGACACACAGAATCACAAGTCCAAGTGTGAACTGTGTCACAGAGTAAACACAATAAAAACATGTATTATCTGCAGTATTGTTCATTAAAATGGCTCAACACTATTAATGTATTACAGAACATATACATACAGTAGGCACATTTGATATTGTAGGCCATTGCACTAGTTAATACTTTCAGCAAGTGATTTTACTTTAATACTTTAAGTATTTTTAAAAGCAAGTACTTATTTACTTTTACTTAAGTAAAAACATTAATATGGTACTTCTACTTTTACTAGAGTACATTTTGTCTGTTTATTTGTACTTTTACTTAAGTACAGTCAGTGTTTGAGTACTTTCTCCACCACAGCACACCACAATTATGCAAGATTAATGTTATGCAGACAGTATATCAAATAAACAAAATACTGTACATTTATTATCTGCACAGCCATAAGTTTATATTGGACTACCGTACTCGTGTCACAGAAAGCACAGTGGTTCTTACCTTTAGAAGTTCTTTCTGGTCTTTTTATTTGCAACGCTTCCAAGCATGCTTACGTTTCCAACTGAAATGGATGGTGTCGCTTCCTGTCTGCTCTCATTTATTGTGTCATACGTTGTCCTCTTGTTTTGTTGATACACGGACAATGGTGAGCGTGTGTTTCTGTTTGAAACAATTAGTTTGCACCCGCCCCCCTCGAACTGTAATTGGCTAGAATGTTGCCTTGGCTTCATTGATTGGTTGAATTGTATGACGGACAAACAAAGATAGGAAAAATAGAAAGATGTTCACTCGGAGATTAAAAACAAACAAACAAAAAACTTCCCGTCGTCCAGTCTGTCAGGGGGGGCAGAGCTGACTCTGCGGGGGGGCAATGCACCTCAATGCCCGCCCATGCAGCCGGGCCTTTACGGCAGGGACGTCAGCGTTGTGCCAGAGACCCCTCCCTCTGGGTATTTAAGGCGCTGACGCCCATCCATCATTCTCTTATTGCCCTTCACCTCGCTTAAACCTGAACTCTCTCTCTCTTCGCGGGACTTCTCTGTTGCTTCATCGCTCGACCAGAGGTGAGCTTGCTCCCTACACAGGGCGTACAGAGAATTATTCCTGCGTACTGCTGGGCTAGCGAAAGCTAGTCCGGCACATTTTTCCTTAACCCCAAAGTTTTTTCTTCTCCTCTCTCTGCAGACTGCTTCGCTCGACGGCGCTAACTGCGTCACACCGCTATCCCTGCTTATTCGTAGTGGGCTAGCCAGCGAAAGCGACACGATGAAGGAGACGTCTCAAATAAAAAGAAAAAGGATTTTGGAAGGGCTCGCTCGTCTTATCTCGGACATGCCTCCGGAGAAAGGAAAGCGAAAGACAAGACTTCCGAAAAAGACCAGCAGGACGGCGAGCCCAACCTCGCGCGCCTGCCCCAACGGCTGCGGTTTTTCCCTATCGGCGACAGACACCCATGAGGCCTGTCCTGTCTGCCTGGGAATGTTGCACGCGAATATGGTGCTGGACGCGCCCGAGTCTTGCCCACACTGCAGCCAGATGCTGGAGGCGGTGAGGAGGCACCGGGTGGACATCGTCGCCAAGGCCATGGGCGCTGCTGCGGCGCCAGCAGATCCAGACACTACTGAGCCTCTCACTCCCATGCCGGAGCTCGAGAGCATGGCTCTCGATGACAGCACCCGAGTCGAATGGGGCGACAACCCAGATGTGCTGGCTCCCATGGTGGACTTAACAGTCGAATTCGACCCTCGAGGCATGATGAACGAGGACGAGATCTCGATTTCAGCCTCAGGTGAATTTTTTGCGGATGACGCCGACGTCGAATATGAGGAACAGGGAGAAGACCTCTCCCGTACCCCGACGCCTGTGCTCCCGGAGACTGACTTTTCTATCCCTGCTCTGTTCGACTTGTGTCGCAGAGCAACGGACGCGCCGGAGCCTCCACCTCGTCAACAGGTCACAAGGTTGGCAGGAAACTATTTTTATTCAAAGCAGCAGGCCACCACGAGGCAAAGGATGCCCGTCTTTCCGGACTTCCTCACAGAGCTGACTCGCACCTGGTCTCAGCCCAGAGCTCCCATGTTGCTGCCGCTCTCGCAGTTCCTCGACGTGGACGGGATGGATGAAGCGGGAATAGCCAATGTGCCTCAAATTGAGGACACGCTGGTGTCTCATCTGGCTCCCAAGTCATCCGGGACAAAACCAACTCTCCCCAGCAAAGCCTGTCGAGCCTCGGCTTCTCTGCTCGAGAAATGCTACAGAGCTCAGGGCCTCGTGGCGCGCGCAATGAACGCGTCCGCCATGATGCAAGCGTACCTGGCTGAAAAACTGCAGGAGCTCCAGGTAACGACAGACAAGCAAGCTGCCGCCGACCTGCTGGATGAAGCCCGCAGGGCAACAGACTTTGTGCTCTGCATGATGGGGACAGCAGCTGTTGCACAAGGCAGAGGCATGGCTGAGGTGGTCATCGCAATACGCCAGTCTGTGGATGACCCTAACTGACCTCCCGGAGGGAGAAAAAATTCCTTTTCTCCACCATTCGATAGAACCGATGGGACTTTTTAGGAAAGCTCTGGATCGAATTCAGACCAGGCTGGACCAGAGGCGCAAACAGGCTGAAGCTCTCTGGGTGGGCATCCCCAGGAGAGCCTCCCCCCAGCGAGGAGTCAGCTGGGGGCAGACTCGTGCAGCCTCGACACCACTTAGCCACACATGCCCCACCGCAAAAGCGGTCGGCATACGAGGCCGAGCACCGGCAGAGACCACCGCCGGGCCCACCTCGGACCGAACACGCCTGGAGTAAAAACAGATTTGTTCCCCGCCAGGCGGTCCGACACAGGGCTTCCTCGGCAAATCGGGACACCAGACAGAAACATACCTGATGAACCAGGCCAGCTCCTTGACTTTACAGGATCACCCGCCCACGCGGTACGGGAAATTACCTTTTCACATCCAGTCTTTGTTTGTAGCACGGTACAAAAAGATGGTGACTTTGTTTTAGACACGAATCATGTTCTTTCTGCTGTGAGTGACATAAAGTCAAATATGTCGTTACACATAAGCACGAATAAAGCTAAAAAAAACAGCCCCTCTCTGATTTCTTGACTCACAAAAAAAAACCACAACAAACACAGTAACATCAGTAGCACGGCCCCATCTGTTCTTCCAGCCGATATAAAGGGTGGGGGACATCATCCCCCCCTCCCTCGCGGCTCACGGGGTGTTAGCCTAATCAATAAACCCCAGTAGGGTGCCTCGCATCTGTCTGCAATAGACTGGCCCAGAGGCGCCTGCAGAACTGTGGAAAATTTCAGCTTGGTGGCGGAGAGGAACAAGCTGGTGGCCTCAGGCCTGCCCGAGAACGTGGTAAATACCATTCAAAATGCATGAGCTGCGTAAACACAGTCTCTCTACGCCTGGAAATTGCGTATTTTTGAAGCTTGGTGCACAGAAAGAAATATTATTTCTTATTCATGTGACTTGGCCCATCTCCTCACCTTTCTTCAGGACTTGTTGGAAAAAGGTCGCTTTTTCTCAACGATTAAGGTGTTCTTATCAGCAATTTTGGCCTGTCACGAGGGCTGGGAGAGCAGGACGCCTGGCGCGCACCCGCTCATAATAAGATTTATGAAGGGCGTGCTAAGGAAGAGACCCCACAGCAGGATCTTGACCCCTGGATGGGATCTTAGTATGGTCTTGGGGGCTCTCTGTGATCCCCCATTCGAACCACTGAGCGAGATCAAGATAGATTTATTATCTTATAAGACCGCTCTTCTCCTGGCTCTTTGCTCGGCGAAACGTGTGGGTGACCTCCATGCTTTGTCCTTACACCCAATGTGTACCAGGTTCGCCCCTGATGGGTCAAAGGTCACCCTAAGGCCTAATCCTGCGCATGTCCCCAAGGTCTTGACTTTGAACCCCAGAAGTCTGGAGTTTAATCTCTCTTCTTTTCCACCTGCTCCTGTCCTCACTCAGGAACAGGAAAGGCTGAAGGCTCTCTGCCCTGTGAGAGCTTTAAGCGCTTACATGCAGAGAACAGCTGAATGGAGAAAAACAAATCAACTGTTTGTGTGCTTTGCTGCACCAGCTACAGGAAAGGCCCTATCAAAGCAGCGCCTCTCACACTGGGTGACTGAGGCCATAAAAAGGGCGTACAGTAGCAAAGGTCAACAGGTGCCCTCTGGAGTGCGCGCTCACTCCACTCGGGGCTTGGCCACCTCGTGGTCACTGTTCAAGGGTGTACCAGTTGCAGACATCTGTGCTACTGTGAACTGGAGCTCAATGAACACGTTTGCAAAGCATTACAGTTTGGATGTTACTGCGTGTGATGTCACTCAGGCTGTCCTTTCTAACACACAGTAGAAAGCCGCCTTGGGATGCCTGCTGAATAAAGGCAGACGTTCACACTAGCATGCATTTTACTGAGCATTTCAAGGGCGTGATGGAATTACGTTCCCATAGCATTTATGTTGCACCGAGTGACATGACTGATAAGGGAACATGTTCCCTGAAGGAAGGGAACAAGGTGCAACATATCTGGCCCTTTCAATGCTGAAAGCTTGGTGAAGTGCATTTTGGAGAATGATGGATGGTCGTCAGCACCTTAAATACCCAGAGGGCGGGGTCTCTGGCGCGACGCTGACGCCCCTGCCATAAAGGCGTGATTGTATTCCTTCAGGTAATCGCGCGGGGCACAATTTCCCATAGCATTTAATGTTGCACCTTGTTCCCATCCTTCAGGGAACATGAGTTATGGTGCATAACTTTCAGATTTTTTTCTTCTTTCTGCCAACTTTCTTTTTTTAATATAGTTTGTATGTTATCGTTTATGGGATTGTTTTGTATTGTATTTTAAAAATGAACAAATTTTATAAATAAAATAAACAAATCTTATCACCAGTAAACTGGTTGGTCCACTATGGGAATGTGCTGTTTGTGGGACTCAGTTTGTTGTGGCTCCTTAGAATGATGAAATCCTTTGGATGAAGGACGAAATGTCTCAACAAAAAAATAAACCAAAGATGACCTGACTGAACTTTGTTGGATTTTCTACCTAGATTATTGAACATGAATTTTGATGTTTCTTTCTACGTGTACAAATCCTAATATTTGCCTCAGATGACAGAGAATAAAAAAATGTATGGCCGAGTTTAAACTGAGTGATAACTGTAGACTGAGTTAATTCATTCAACCTTTATTTAGGCAGGTTAATCCCATTGAGCCTCAGGGACTCATTTACAAGAGAAACCTGATTTCAACTAAGAATGATGACAACAGTGACAACAATAATAATATTATAATATAATAATAAAGAGAATGAAGTTTCTTCTAAACGTTCCACATGACAGAGTGATGTCACCTCATGTTTCAGACCAAGTAGTGACGGCTGTGCACTTTAACATTGATATAGTTGATGTTTACAGCAACACATGTTGCCTACAGTTTAAACTGGACCAGTAGGGGTACGATCTATGTGAGTATGTGTTTGTGAGATATGACGCAGAGGCCAGGAAAGTGCTTTTCTAACATGGCAGATCCCACAATGTGGTATCCATCAAAACCAAAGGATTTGCTGCAAAGGGCAGAAAGAAATGGAAACATGCCATTATTAAAGCAGCTCACTGTTAGCCATGTGCTTCACTTCTGTAGACTTACGCAGGCCAACGTTACATCACAACCTCAGTAACAGCAACAGAATGCAGGACAAACAATAGGGAGTGTGTAAGAGTGAGATTAAAAAAAGAGGAGCACAGTTCCTTCAGGGTACGGAGCGCATACCCAGAGACTGGAAATGATTAGGTGATTTCATATTTTATAATGCGCTCTGTGTTTTTATTCAGGGAAATCTTACAGAAAAACAGGCTCAGCGCAGAACAAACGATTAGCTCTAATCAGCTCTGATTTACTGGCATTGAGGGTTTTTGGTTTTTCAGGAGAAATGGTCCATCTCAAAGAGGTGCCACCCCGAAGTCCTGTTCAGACCTGTGTCACTGTGTATGTGTGTAAAGAACTGAGCTGTACCTTAAATTAAAATCTCTTTCTGCAATATGTTGTGGGATTCCTGGGTTTTGCACTGTCACTCACTTTTCTCCACAGCTAGTCACCACAACTCACCACACCTGCTGCTGCCTGAGGAGACCTGAATAGGAGCTGCATATAAACTCCTGCCAGACCTCTCCTCAGCGCTGGGACATCAACTACCTTATGGTAACTCATGTTCAGCCAACTAACCTTTTTGATTACAGCTGGTCCTCACCGCCTGTGATTCTCCAGGGCTTCCACGTCCTGCTTCTTCAAGTCCTTCCAGGGGCCTCATTTCTCCACATGGACTCTCCTGTGGATCAACTGTGTCTCATCAAAAGCAGCCAGCAAACAAACAAATCATTTGGGTCAACCTGCTCCCCTCTCCAACCAATACTCACCTTTTCACTGGATCACCTCAAAACGGGACCCTTCCACTCCCCCCTTGGGGCAAACCTACAAGCACAAACTGTAAGAGATGATTACTCATCAACATTCTCATCCAGGATTGTCTGAGGAAAGCTCTACAGAGAGTGGTGAAGGCTGCACAGAAGTCTGTCGGAGTCAGTCTCCCCACCATCACAGACATTTACACCTCCAGATGCAGGAAAAGAGCCACCTGCATCATGAAAGACCTCACTCACCCAGCACACTCACTCTTTGCCCCACTCCCCTCAGGACGGAGGTTGAGGAGCATCAAATGTAGAACCACTAGACTGAGGAACAGCTTCTACCCTGAGGCTGTTAGACTCATGAATGAATAAATAAAAATAAACACTGCAAAATATCACATCATGCTGATGCTGATCTGTTTTCTTGTTGCTGTGTTCATCTGTGACCATCTGCTCATACAGACTCATGTTCGTGCTGCTGTTTATAATGATGTTTTTCCACTATATTAGGGCTTAGTGTATTACTAGTTGATGTTTTTCTTAGTTAATTCTAGATGTTATTACTGTTTTTCTCTTGCATTTGTTGTTGGATGTAACTGGGACCCCGTGTACATAATCTCGTTTTCATCACATGTACCACATGCGGTGCAAATGACAATAAAGACTCTCTGACTCTGACTCTGATATAAAGACTCACCTTGCCTCTCCTTCCAGCCCTGTAAATACCTGGAACTGCACTTCTTCTGTAAATAAAGATCACTTACCTTTTTTAAACTTGACCCTGTCGTTCCTTCTTGGTCTACTTTGGGGTCGCCGCTAAATACATGATATATGTAAATGTAGTTATTTTAATTGTTGCAGTATAATGATTTTTGGTCAGTTAATTTATTAATTTTCTTCTCAGTGTGCCTTATACTATGAAGCAGGCAGGCACCAAGCTGGTTTAAATACAAACACACATTTTCATCTGTAACTTCAGGTTGTGAATGTCAGCTTGCAAACAACAGCTAGTCTTGAAGAGAGAAGCTTGAGATTTTTTTGCATGCATATTTGTAAACCGATCGATGCCGGAACGCAAACAGCAAGCGGGCTAGCAGCGGGGGGTGGAGGGGGGTTCCATTAGTTGTTTTCAGTTATAAGCATCAACATTAAAAGAAAAACATTTGAAAAATATCAGCCTGTGTATAATATGATACGTTTCACTTTTTGTATAGAATTACTGAAATCAACTTTTTCATTATCTAAATTTAGGACCAGCACCTGTAGGTTTATAGATGAGTTCATGTTAGCCATTACATTATTTTACATTTGAGTTTTAAGACTGTGAAGTATTCCATTTTGTTCATGGCTTCACTCAAGCATTAGGTTGTCAATTTTTCCAAATTTAAATATTTTCTCCCAAACTGGTGTCATTCAAAGAGCTATGTACAATAAGTACAGTGTTAACGGTTAAGTTTTTAAAAGAAACTCACTTTTAAAGGTTTGAACATTGTTGTAAAGATCAACCCAAAAAATGCTAAGCAAGTTTCAAACTATAAATACAAACATCCATCCATTATCATTACCCACATATTCCTTTTTGGGTTGTGGGCAGTGCTTTAAGTGGGCCGGAACTCACCGGTACCCAGTTCTGCCACTTCTAAAATTTAACCCTGACAGTACCAGGACTTTTTTTAAGAGTAAGGTGCGTTCCGGAACTTATTTTCGTCTTCTCCACTTGAAAGACACCGTGGCAGATTAGAATGCATAATTTCCCCCTGACTGGATTTCAAGAAACAGCAATGCATCTGTCGGCAATAAAACATCTTTGGTGGAGCGCGTCATTTTGGCCAATCACAGCCTCAGGATAGACAGAGGGAGGAGACGACAGCAAACTCTGTAAAAAAACAAAAACAAACTCTGCAGCGCGACAGAGCGTGAGGGAAGCGGAAGTAACTCCTCCAACGTGTGGGTAAAGTTAATATTTTTATACATGCAGTGGAGTAACCATTGTTTAGTAAAATGGCATGTTGTGTTACAAATAAAACTAAATAAAAATTAACAAAATAAAAGTCAGTTGCACCCCTAAAGCCACTGTGATAAATTGTCACATTAATTTAATCTTAGCCACAGGAGTGAGTTTAAAAACAGGATGATGTCTATATGAACTAGTTAAATGAGGTGTCTCTAAAATATCCTGATGCATGATCAATAATAATTTAAACAATTTTTTAATCTGTCCACAGGACCTGACTTTATTTTGTTAGATGTCTCTAAAATAGTTAGTGAATCATGTTTACATGTAGGTAAACATAGATGTTTAACAACTTGTTAAAATTCACCAGAATGCAGGAAATGGCATCTACTTTATTCAAAATTTCTGGCAAAACATCTTCACCAGCATATTTAAGAAATTAGTTTTTACTGTTAGTAAGTAAGTTTTATTTATATAGCACATTTGTGGGGCGGCCGTGGTGTAGTGGTAATGGCAGTCGACCCCTGATCGGAAGGTTGGAGGTTCGAATCCCGCATCCGCCCACCATGTGTCGTTGTGTCCCTGGGCAAGACACTTAACCCCGAGTTGCTCCCGGTAGGTCTGGATGGCGCCTTGCAAGGCAGGCTACCACTACCGGTGTATGAATGTCTGAATGAATGGGTGGATGGCTGGTATTGTAAAGCGCTTTGGGGCTCCTCACAGGGGGCTGGAAAGCGCTATATAAATAAGCTCCATTTACCATTTACCATGAATGTATGAATGAATGGGTGGATGGCTGGTATTGTAAAGCGCTTTGGGGTTCCTCACAGGGGGCTGGAAAGCGCTATATGAATAAGCTCCATTTACCATTTACCATTTACCACATTTCACAGACATGGTCGAGAGTCACATACAGTAGTGCTTTACAAAAGGAAAAATAAAATCATAAAATCCCAGAAGTACAAAAGGTAAAACATAACAAACTCTAAAATCAATGTACAAAATTAACCAAAAGCCTGTCTGAAGAGATAAGTCTTAAGTTTTTAATGCATCTGTTGACTCGGAGCAGCGCATTGTTAGCAAAATGTTCTGCTGTATTTGACTTGCTGCTGTTGTTGGTTGTTGATTTTTTGGTTGACACAATCTTTCCTATTTATGTCCTCATTAAATTAGGTTAGTAAATGACTTTTACCTGAAGCATGTTAAAAAATTACAAAATCTTTCGGGGGGGGGGGTTGGCGCAACGTTTGTCACCTTTTTCATCCCTTCTGAGTTTGCAGGTATGCATATTACAGTATTATGACATTAGGGAGGGTACCGGCACTTATTTTTTTCCACTTAAAGCACTGGATCTGATCAAAGCTTACCCTCCAGCAGAAAGCAACTTTGCCTTCTGGGTAATGTAGTCCTTTAGGCTGGCGATACAGTATAGGCTCATTGAGAGAAAACTACAAAATGGCGGCTTATTATTATTTTCTTTTTGTCATTTACAATCTTACTTTGAAAAAACGTGAAAGAGCGAGTCTGCAAAAGTCGAACCACGAAGTAGCGAGGGACTACTGTATTTCTTTTTTTTAGGGATGCACCGATCCACCTTTCTCACTTCCGATCCGATACCGATACTTATTAACTCAGTATCGACCGATACCGATACTTTCCCGATCCGATACTGTTCAGGTATTTGACTCTGTATAATGAAACTTTTGCACCCAAACTATTCATTTTAACATTGTGTGAGATAAACCCAATGAAGACACTCTTAAGCCTTACAATAGGGAACCCCCTTATTGTAAGGCTTAAGAGTGTCTTCATTGGGTTTATCTCACACAATGTTAAAAAGGGCAGTCACAGATTGTGATTGAACACAAGTGCTCTTTGAAGCTGGATCGGAAAAGTATCGGCAGGTTTGATCCGATACCCGATACTTAAATAATGCTGGTATCGGATACCGATACCGATACTGGATCGGATCTGCCCCATCCCTACTTTTTTTGCACATTTCTTGTAGCCCACACAGGGGTGCTGTAGTTTCCTCTGTGCCCCCAGTTCCCAATAATTACATTTATATTATTTATGATTGCATTCATTAGTGTGACACAACCGGGGGTGACTGTTGGACATTAAAATAAATGTCCCTGCTGGTTCTAAACAAAGTTGTGTTTTTCTTTGACACTTTGATTCTCATTAATTAAATTTATTTGAATTAAACTTTAACTCAATCCAACAAAACAGCTGTCTTAACATCATTTTGTTCACACTTTTTTNGTGAAGTTATTTGAGGATGATTTAGTTGACACAATGAACATTTTTTTTTTAATTATCTAACATGTTCTCTCGGAGCAGAGACAACTGATTCATTTAAAATGTTTGTGCTTTTAGTTCTTGTTGGTGAAATATGACTATCTGTGCAGAGTTCTTATGCACCTGGATGACTCGGAGTAGAGGTCAAAGGTCGTGTGTCCTCTAGTTTCTGACTTTGTGACATTTGTACGTTGTTGTCGTGCCGATGATGCACCTCTCTGTAAATACTGTTAGCATAATAAAGCAGAAATGAAGATTTGGACTGTGGTGTGTTTATTTCTGAACACTCTTCAAACTGTTGCACAACCTGCCAGTCTGTCCCGTTCAGTCCCAGCGTGTCCATGCATGTGTTTACCTCCATGAACAGATCATTTCCTGTCATTCCTTTCATTGCAGCCAGCTGCTCCGTAATCCTGAAGTCTGTTATTCCATGGATAAATCCGATCAACTGGGCTGTGTCACAGACATCATGGCTGTCGTCTAAAGCCAAGGAGAAAAAGTCCAAACTTGCCACTTCACGTTGCAGCTGAAGCTCCAGATTCTCAACAATGTCCTTGATCCTGCTCAGGTTCACCTGGACAGCGGGACTTGCTCAAACGTTTATTTTTTTCCAGAGCACACAGGTGCTGGTCATAAAGTTAGAATATCGTGAAAAAGTTGATTTATTTAAGTAATTCCATTCAAAAAGTGAAACTTGTATATTACTGTATATCCATTCATTACACACAGACTGATATATTTCAAATGTTTATTTATGTTTATGTTGATGATTATAACTGACTGACAACTAATGAAAACCCCAAATTCAGTATCTCAGAAAATTAGAATTTTACTCGAGACAAAAAAAAGGATTTTTAGAAATGTTGGACAACTGAAAAGTATGAACATGAAAAGTATGAGCAGCACTCAATATTTAATTGGGGCTCCTTTTGCCTGGATTACTGCAGCAATGTAGCCTGGTTAAAACCAGACCCTTGTCCTTCACTTCGCTTCTGACTAGGGTCTGGACTTTCTCCATAGAGAAACGATTCTTGCTGGAGGCGTGGGCTCTGCTGATGGCTGCTCCCCCGTGGTCTGCTGAACTTGACTTCAGTTCCGCCTCCTGCTGAATTTTCTCTTGCTGCCGTTGCTCTGTGTTTATATGTTAATAAAACGTCCTAATGAAATAAAATAAAACCATGGAGCGCTGGTCCAACACACCAAGACCAGAAAATCTGATGGGACTCGGGCAGCAACTTAAAACCTGACTTTAAATCTCTCGTGACAACCTTTCCTTGTTCATTTCACTCAGCGGAGGGAGAGGAGGATGAGGAGGAGGGAGCGATGATCACTTACTTTTGGCAAAAAAAAAAGAAAAGAAAACTCCAGATAAGGGATTAAGAAGGGGAAATTAATAAATTTGTGTCACATATAAAACAGTCCTGCATCGCTTTGAATGAGAACATGCGAATGCTCGTTGGCTGCGCGCTCCCCCGTGGTCTTCTGAACTTGACTTCAGCTCCGCCTCCTGCTGAATTTTCTCTCGCTGCCTTTGGATATTCTGTGTTTATATGTTAATAAAACGTCCTAATAAAATAAAATAAAACCATGGAGCGCTGGTCCAACACACCAGAAGACCAGGAAATCTGATGGGACTCGGGCAGCAACGTAAAACCTGACTTTAATTCTCTCGTGACAACCTGAGGCATTTCCTTGTTCATTTCACTCAGCGGAGGGTGAGGAGGAGAAGGAGGAGGGAGCGATTACTTGACTTTTGGGAAAAAAAACAAAAGAAAACTCCAGATAAGGGATTAAGAAGGGGAAATTAATAAATTTGTGTCACATATAAAACAGTCCTGCATCGCTTTGCATCGCTTTGAATGAGAACATGCGAATTCATTCATTCATTCATTCAACCTTTATTTATACAGGCTAGCCTCGTTGAGTCACGGGGACTCATTTACAAGAGGGACCTGTCTCACTCACACCAAACAACCATCCACTCTCACACTCACACCTAGGGTCAATTTAGAGTCACCAATCAGCCTAACAAGCATGTTTTTTGGTCTGTGGGAGGAAACCGGAGTACCCGGAGGAAACCCACGCATGCACGGGGAGAACATGCAAACTCCACCCAGAAAGGCCCCGGACCGGGATTTGAACCGGCAACCTTCTCGCTGAGAGGCAGCAGCTCTACCAGTTCTACCACCGTGCTGCCCACCGTGCTGAATGCTCGTTGGCTGCGCTCTGGCTGCGCTGGGACAGGTGGGGGCGTGGGTTAGGGGCCAAAAACTCCGCCCCTTCTGTTCTCTGATTGGCCTGGTCAAAAATCTACCAGAGAAATCGTTGGGAGAAGTCCCAGACTGTGCAGTGAAGGGAAATGAGAATTGAGCGGAGCTGTGCAGGAAGGCGAGGGCCAGGCTAGCAGCAATGCAGCGTGACATGGAGTCGATCAGTCTGTGTCACTGCTCAGGTGTTATGAGCCCAGGTTGCTCTGATAGTGACCTTCAGCTCTTCTGAATTGTTGGGTCTGGTGTATCATATCTTCTTCACAATTCTCCATAGATTTTCTACAGAGTTAAGGCGAGTTTGCTGACCAATTAAGAACAGGGATACCATGGTCCTTAAATCAGGTACTGGTGGCTTTGGCACTGTGTGCAGGTGCCAAGTCCTGTTGGAAAATGAAATCTGCATCTCCATAAAGTTGGATAGTACCAGGAAGTGCTCTAAAACTTCCTGGTAGACGGCTTTATTGACCTTGGACCTCAGAAAACACAGTGGACCAACACCAGCAGATGACCTGGCCCCCAAACCATCACTGACTGTGGAAACTTGACACTGGACCTCAAGCAACATGGATTCTGTGCCTCTCCTCTCTTCCTCCAGACTCTGGGACCTTGATTTCCAAAGGAAATGCAAAATGTACTTTCATCAGAGAACAACTTTGGACCACTCAGCAGCAGTCCCAGGTGAGATGCTTCTGATGCTGTCTCTTGTTCAAGAGTGGCTTGACATAAGGAATGTGACAGCTGAAGCCCTTGTCTTGCATACGTCTGTGCGTGGTGGTTTTTGAAGCACTGACTCCAGCTGCAGTCCACTCTTTGTGAATCTCCACCACAATTTGGAATGGGTTTTGTTTCACCATCTTCTCCAGGGTGTGGTTATCCCTATTGCTTGTCCACTTTTTTCTACCACATTGTTTCCTTCCCTTCGCCTTCTGTGCTTGGACACAGAGCTCTGTGAACAGCCAGCCTTGCCCTCCTTGTGCAAGGTGTTACTGAAATAAATCAACTTTTTCATGATATTGTGGTGGAGTGGAAAAGACGACACCGGATCTGTACGCAGGACTTCACTTTATTCAACTCCAACACCAACTAACTCGGTAAGCGCCAAAACCGCGCCTTACACATAAAACCTTTTCATAATAAGACTTCCTGTCCTTGGTATACAACATCCTGTCCTCTGGGTGTGAGTAACGTCCCCTAGTGGTCCGCCACACACGCCCCCCCTGAACACCCAGTAAGGTCCCTTACTAGTCCAGAACCTTAGGCTTGAGCAAACGACCAGAACGGCTGAACTTTGACCCTGTAGAACCAGTCTGATGAAGCGGAGGGCGACGAGGAGGGCCTGCAGAAGAGTCGGGCTCCGTTGGTCGTTGAGAGTCTCTGGAAGGAGGACAGCAGTCCGTTAGTGACGTGGTCTGCCCCTGCGAGGGGCCTGGGTCGTAACAACCTGGTCATCTGACAGGACATGTGTGGGTTTCAGCCTATCAATACAGACAGTTTCCGTACAACCCCCTAGGTCTAAAATGAAGTGTTTCGGACCTGGTTGGAAATGGGCCATCATACAAGGGTTGTAGTGATGTCCTGTGGGCGTTGTGTTTGACAAAAACAAATTTAGAGGACTCTAGGCTCTTAGGGACAAATGACTGCGGTAGACAATGGTGTACTGGGCCAGGGACACGAAAAGAGTCCCCCTGAGGTGAAAAATGCATGTTGCAACGGTGGAACGGACTGTGGTGAGGGTACCTCAGGTAAAAACTCACCGGGGACGCGCACAAGCTGGCCGAAAACCAGCTCCGCTGGGGAAGTGCCAATGGTCCTCTTTGGTTGCTGTACGTAAACCTCAGCAAAACCCACGGAAGACGGTCCATCCAGTTGTCACCGGTCAAAGCAGCACGCAGCGCAGCCTTCAATGACCTGTGAAACCGTTCACACAAACCATTAGCTTGGGGGTTGTAAGCGGTGGTTCTGTGGATGTTAGTCCCCAGACCCTTGGCCATGGCAGACCAAAGCTCAGAAACAAACTGAGGGCCTCTGTCCGATGTAATGTCTGAAGGGGGGCCAAAACGCGCAACCCAGGTAGACATAAATGCCCGGGCCACAACTGCAGTGGAACACTAGACCAGCTCTACACCCTCAGCAGGTCCTGGAGGGTGCGTGGGAGTTTACCCAACCAGTTTACATGTGCTTTGTGGACTTGGAAAAGGCATTCGACCGCGTCCCTCGGGGGGTTCTGTGGGGGGTACTCCGGGAGTATGGGGTACCAGGCCCTTTGATATGGGCTGTTAGGTCCCTGTACGACCGGTGTCAGAGCTTGGTCCGCATCGCTGGCAGTAAGTCAGGCTCGTTTCCGGTGAGAGTTGGACTCCGCCAAGGTTGCCCTTTGTCACCGATTCTGTTCATAACTTTTATGGACAGAATTTCTAGGCGCAGCCAAGGTGTTGAGAGGATCCGTTTTGGTGGCCTTAGAATCGCTTCTCTGTTTTTTGCAGATGATGTGGTCCTATTGGCTTCATCAGGTCGTGATCTACAGCTTTCGCTGGAGCGGTTTGCAGCCGAGTGTGATGCGGCCGGGATGAGGATCAGTTCCTCCAAATCCGAGGCCATGGTCTTGAGCCGGAAAAGGGTAGCATGCCTTCTCCAGGTCGGGGAGGAGGTCCTGCCCCAAGTGGAGGAGTTTAAGTATCTCGGGGTCTTGTTCACGAATGAGGGAAAACTGGAGCGTGAGATCGATAGGCGGATAGGTGCAGCGTCCGCAGTGAAGCGGGCGCTGTACCGGTCTGTCGTGGTGAAGAGAGAGCTGAGTCAAAAGGCAAAGCTCTCAATTTACCGATCGATCTACGTTCCCACCCTCATCTATGGTCATGAGCTCTGGGTTATGACCGAAAGAACGAGATCTCGGATACAAGCGGCTGAAATGAGTTTTCTCCGCAGGGTGTCTGGACTCTCCCTTAGAGATAGGGTGAGAAGCTCAGTCATCCGGGAGGGACTCGGAGTAGAGCCGCTGCTTCTCCACATCGAGAGGAGCCAGTTGAGGTGGCTCGGGCATCTGGTTAGGATGCCTCCTGGACGCCTCCCTGGTGAGGTGTTCCGGGCATGTCCCACCGGGAGGAGACCCAGAGGAAGACCCAGGACACGCTGGAGGGACTATGTTTCTCGGCTGGCCTGGGAACGCCTTGGGATTCCCCTGAGGAGCTGCTCCAAGTGGCTGGGAAGAGGGAAGTCTGGGCCTCCCTACTTAGGCTGCTACCCCTGCGACCCGACCCCGGATAAGCGGAAGAAAATGGATGGATGGATGGACAACTGCAGAAGTTGTGGAAACCAGAGGCACCACTTCAGGCCAACTCGTGGTCCGGTCGATCATGGTCAGCAGATGTGTAAAACCCTGTGATGGAGGCAGAGGGCCCACCAGGTCTACGTGCACATGATCAAACCGCCGACCAGGAATGGAGAAGGGTTCCAAAGGTGCTTTGGTGTGCCTGTTGACCTTAGCACGCTGACATGGGACACACGCTGCTGCCCACTGTTTTACGCAGACCGGGCCAAACAAACTTTGAACTGACCAGTTTCACAGAGGCTCTAACACCTGGATGAGAAAGGGAATGTAAAGAGTCGAACACGCGGCGGCGCCATGAAACTGGAACCAGAGGGCGGGGCCTGCCAGTAGAAACATCACAGAGCAGGAGGGGACCTCCGTCATTCACCTGCCGTTCTTCTAACTCGAGGCCCGTGGGCCCAGACTGGAGCTCGAGTATTTCTGCATTGGTACGTTGGTCCGCAGCCATAGCAGAAAAATTGATGCCAACGTACACGGGAGAGATAAACACTCGGGAGAGACAGTCGGCCACCACGTTGGATTTGCCAGCCACATGCTGAATGTCTGTTGTAAATTCTGAAACCGCTGCGAGGTGGCGCTGCTGGCGAGCAGACCAGGGGTCAGAAATTTTTGACATGGCAAACACCAAGGGTTTGTGGTCAACGTATGCAGTGAACTGGCGGCCCTCCAGGAAAAATCTGAAATGGCGTGTAGCCAGGTAAAGTGCCAGCAACTCTCTGTCAAAAACACTGTATTTCAGCTCATTGTCCCGCAGCGTACGGCTGAAAAATGCGAGTGGTTGCCAAACTCCAGAAACCTGCTGTTCTAACACAGCTCCCACCTCAACATCAGATGCGTCAGTTGTTAAAGCTATTTGTGCCGCTGGGGCTGGATGGGCCAAAAGGGCAGCAGTGGCCAATGCAGTTTTTGCATCACCAAATGCCTGGAGGCATTCTGGTGTCCAGTCAACACTGTTGTTGGGTTTTTTCTTTTTTAGCGCTCCATAAGATATACATATGATTGTACAGCCACACTTCCAGGCTGTCATATTGTTAAGTTTGCAGATGATACAGCGGTGGTGGGATGCATCACAAACAATGATGAGTCCAGCTACAGACAGGAGGTGGAACACCTGGAGAGCTGGTGCAAAGAGAATAATCTTCACATGAATGTGAAGAAGACAAAGGAGATGATTGTGGACTTCAGAAGGAACAAACACACCCATGCCCCACTGAAAATAGGTGGGTCTGCAGTGGAAGTGGTCTCCAGCTACAAATACTTGGGTGTACACATGAATGATAACCTCAGCTGGAGCAACAACACCACCAGCCTGATCAAGAAAGGTCATCAGAGACTCTACTTCCTCAGACGGCTGAGACGAGCTGGTCTGAGCAGCCCAGTTCTCACCTCGTTCTACAGGTGTGCAGTGGAGAGCATCCTGTGCTCCAGCATCAACGTGTGGCATGGAGGCTGCACAGTTGAAGAGAGGAAAGCTCTACAGAGAGTGGTGAAGGCTGCACAGAAGTCTGTTGGAGTCAGTCTCCCCACCATCACAGACATTTACACCTCCAGATGCAGGAAAAGAGCCACCTGCATCATGAAAGACCTCACTCATCCAGCACACTCACTCTTTGCCCCACTCCCCTCAGGACGGAGGTTGAGGAGCATCAAGTGTAGAACCACTAGACTGAGGAACAGCTTCTACCCTGAGGCTGTTAGACTCATGAATAAATAAAAATAAAATAAAAAATAAACACTGCAAAATATCACATCATACTGATGCTGATCTGTTTTCTTGTTGCTGTGTTCATCTGTGTTCATCTGTGACCATCTGCTCATACAAACTCATGTTCGTGCTGCTGTTTATTTCAACTATATTAGGCTTAGTGTATTACTAGTTGATGTTTTTCTTAGTTAGTTCTAGATGTTATTACTGTTTTTCTCTTTCATTTGTTGTTGGATGTAACTGGGACCCCGTGTACATAATCTCGTTTTCATCACATGTACCACATGCGGTGCAAATGACAATAAAGACTCTCTGACTCTAAAGCGGTTGTAGCAGTTGAGCTGCTCTGGGGAGGAAACGGTTATAGAAGTTAACCATCCCCAAAAACTCCTGCAGAGCTTTCACAGACTGGGGCTGAGGAAAATTGGACACCGCTTGCACTTTGTTTGGTAATGGGACAGCACCACTGGCAGAAATGCGGTGGCCCAAAAAAATCAATAACTGGCAACGCAAACTGGCATTTTGCTGTGTTTACAATCAGACCATGTGCTGCTAGGCGCTGAAAAACCTCACGGAGGTGGGACATGTGCTGTTCAGCCGAGCTGTTAGCTACGAGGATGTCGTCTAAGTACACAAATACGAAGGACAATCCCCTTAGGACCGAATCCATCAACCGCTGAAACGTCTGGGCTGCACCTTTAAGACCAAAAGGCATGCGCAAAAACTCAAACAGGCCGAAAGGAGTGATAACAGCGGTCTTAGGGACATCCTCCACATGCACAGGAACCTGGTGGTACCCCCGTACTAAATCTACTTTAGAAAAAATGGAGGTCCCAGCCAGGTGCACAGAAAAATCCTGGATGTGGGGGATGGGGTAACGGTCATTTTCCGTGATGTTGTTAAGGCGGCGGAAATCCCCGCACGGTCGCCATTTGCCGTCTGCCTTGGGCACCATGTGCAAGGGGGAGGCTCACCGACTGTTTGAATGTTACACGATGCCTAAACGCTCCATGCTAGCAAACTCTTGCCGCGCTATTGCTAGCTTAGTAGCATCGAGGCGGCGTGCACGTGCGAAAACGGGAGGGCCCGTTGTGGGGATATAATGTGATCCCATGTTTTGTGTCTGTGTTTGAAAAATTAAGGACAGTCAGCGAGGGGAACTCTGACAACAAACGCTGAAACACATTACCCGAAGCTAAAAAGTTAGCATGCATTAAAGGCCCGGCCCCTCGCGTTGCACAAGGCAGTGATGAAAAAGACACAGCGTCAATCAAACGTCTGTTAGCAACGTCTACAAGGAGCCCATGAGCACAAAGAAAATCAGCACCTAAAATAGGAACTGAGCTCGCAGCTACAACAAAGTTCCACTGGAAGTCCCGGTCATGGAAACAAACAGTCACCAACCTTTCACCAAACGTCTTGATGGGAGAGCCATTAGCTGCGGTTAGCAATGGCCCGCAGCCTTCTGCTAACCTGTCGGAGCCGGTCGGGGGAACGAGGCTCTTCTGCGAACCAGAGTCCACCAGGACCGCCTCCCCAACCTCGAGTCTTCGATGAAAAGCAGCCTTTCCTTGTCGCCAACGGCCGCGGCTGCTAGCGGGCGCTGGCGTTGTCGTTTCCCTGCGGCTTGAAGCTGCACGGCGGGATGTACCGTCGTGCTTTGGCGCCAAAGTGCTGGTGGTAGAAACAAAGGGCGACGGCTCCTTTACGCCCGCGGAAAACGATCCTTGCCACCACAGACGGCTCGCCCGGCTCTGAAGGCGTTGGCTGAAGCTCGGAATGTGCCGCCGGAGATCCAGGAACCGCCGCCTGGACTGCGAAGGTCCTCGTGGCCAAGATGATGAGGTCGGCTTCCTCCGCGAGCGAGCGGTGGTCTTTCTGCTGCAGAAGTGGGGAGTTGGCCAGGACGGCGCGCACCGGGGCTGGGAGCTGGCGGAGGAAAAGGTGGAGGAAGAGAAACCCACCGTCGTCTGATCCCAGCAGGGACAACATGCTCTCCATAAGCTCGAGAGCTGTGCCATCGCCCAAGCTGGAGAGGGAAAAAAGTTTCTCCGCGCGCTCTGCGTCTGAGAGTGAGTAGCGCTGCAGGAGGAGCTGCTTGAGAGCGCGTACTTTCCGTGTGCAGGAGGGTCTCGGAGCAGGCTCATCGCCCGCCGGGTGGACAGCGGATCCAGCGAGGCGACCACATAGTGGTATTTTGTGTCGTCAGATGAAATCCCACGCAGAGCAAATTGTGCTTCAATATGGATGAACCATGAAGGAGGATGTAGCCAGAAGTCCGGGATTTTAACGGCCACCGAAAAGGCAAGTGGGGCGGCCGGTGGAGGTTCCACAGCAGCAGACCTCGGAGAAGAGCTGGCTCCATCTTCAGAACTCGACATGTTCAGTTCGCGGGGTCACCAGTGTGGTGGAGTGGAAAAGACGACACCGGATCTGTACGCAGGACTTCACTTTATTCAACTCCAACACCAACTAACTCGGTAAGCGCCAAAACCGCGCCTTACACATAAAACCTTTTCACAATAAGACTTCCTGTCCTTGGTATACAACATCCTGTCCTCTGGGTGTGAGTAACGTCCCCTAGTGGTCCGCCACAATATTCTAATTTTATGACCAGCACCTGTATTAGCGCTGCAGAATCCACCAAGCACTCTTTGACAAACCTTTGAGAAAGGCTTACTGTTTTTAGCGATTCTGTGAGATATCACAAAACTAGTCTTGGTTGCTGCCTCCCTGGATATGTGAAGCTTGGTTTAAAAATAAATAAATAAAAAAGCCTTCCTGGTTGCTGCATTTGTAGCTTAGCTAGCTAAGCTTCAGATGTCTCCACCCTTTCAGTATCATTCAAGTTTTTGTATTTCTCTGTGTGTTTTGTCTCAAACTAAACACACAGCTCTACCTCCAACTTCAGTAAATAAATATTTAGTCCGTTGTTTGTTGAAAACCCTGCACTCGGCATCTACCTGTACTTTTCTTTTTCTTTTTTTTTTATGAGTGGACATCTTTGAGGTACGTCATCTTGTGACCTGCTCGTGACAACAATTCAGTCATGTGCATTGTTTTGATTTACGTATGGCATCATTTTGTACGTGAATAAAAAACCCTTCAAAATAAAAGCAATGCAGCTTTAGTCTACACATGAGGTAAAATTAGAAAATGTATATTTTGTAAGTCCCCTTACAGGGGCCAGTCAGATTTAATCAAAGGGCCGCATGTGGCCCTGGGGCCGTACAATGCCCAGGTCTGTGTTAGAGGAACACATTTATGGCATAAATGACCAGAATACAGTATATTAGTGACTGTGACAGTTATTCCGTCTTTAAAAGAAACAAAATTAAAATCATTAAAAGACAATTCTAGATTAGAAATCTGTTTTTCATTATTATTATTTCAAAGTTTTTCTTTCAAAGTTGTATTTTCATCATGTTATTCTTACCGAACATTTATACATTTATAAATTTATAAATTACATTACATAAATTACATTACATTTATAAATGTCATAGTTCCAAGCTAAATTTTTAATTTACAAGCTAAACATTTAATTCCTAAACTAAATATTTAATTTGCTAACTGAATATTTGACTTTTTTGATGTCTTAATGCTTGCTCTTTGGACAAGATCTTTTTTTTTTTTACACCACTTTCCTTTCCTCATGGCTTTGTCCCTTTTTCTATATAAACAATTATTTGTATTCTGACAAGGATAAGAAGGCCGCAGCAGCAGCAGCGTGCACTCGGCCCATTTTTCGGACGACTGTATGTACATGTTCTCGTATCTCGGTGCAATGGTAAAAAAAACTTATTCTGATTCTGACTTGCAAGCTAAATATTTAGCTTGCGAGTTAAATATGTAGATGAAAGCTAAATATTTAGTTAGCAAATTAAATATTTGTTTTGGAAATTAAATGTTTAGCTTAGAAATTAAATATTTAGCTTGGGAATTAAATATTTAATTTACACATACAGTATTTTGTTTACCAACGAATTATTTAACATGTAAGTAAAGCATTTAGTTCGTATCTAAAAAAGCTAAGTCTGGTCCTCTGGACATTCAAAAAAAAGTTAGTTCGTAAACTAAATATTTTGCTTGTAAATTAAATATTTAGTTTGTGAACTAAACATTTAGCTTACAAATTAAATATTTAGTTTGTAAGCTAAATATTTAGCTTGTAAATTAAATATTTAGTTTGGAGCTATGGCATTTATAAATGTATGAATAACTTGGTGAAAATATGACTTTGAAAAAAAAAAAACTTTTTTCTTATTAAAGGCTAAATAAACCATAATATTGCTGTTAGTTTTTGAGTGTGTAACTTTACAAACGACTCCCCATAAGATCATGTCTAACTCTGAACGTTAGAAAACACCTTGTATCTGTGACTTTCCTTCCCTCCATTGATTACGGTGACATTCTCTACATGAATGCTCCTACAAGCACCCTGCAGATGTTGGATGTTGTCTATCATGGTGCACTAAGATTCATAACTGGCTGTGATTATCGTACCCACCACTGCACCCAGTATTCACTGGTTAACTGGTCACCATTAACTTCACACAGACTATCTCACTGGTACATTTTCATCTTTTAATAACTTCTTTGTCTGCTGCCTTCATACATCTCCTCCTATGTCTTTGCGTGAGTGCAGCTACAGCGTGCGCTCTCAGGACATGATTACCTGCAGTGTTCCCTCAGTGAGGACTGAACTAGGTAAAAGGGCCTTCTCCTACTCCGCTTCTGCTTCCTGGAATATCTTACAAAAAGATCTGAAGCGCTTGACCTTGACCTCTGTAAGTGGCTTTAAACATCTGCTAAGTTCCTGGGGAAAACCAATGCAGACATGTTCCTGTTTTTAGTTTTTTACATCGTTCCACAACCTAGCTGTGTTTTGTTACTTTATTTTTTAAAATACCATTTTCTTTTCACTTGTTATTTTCAGTTTACATCCTTTATGACTGTCTATTGTTGTCATCATTCATTGTTAAAATCAGGTCTCTCTTGTAAATGAGTCCCAGAGGCTCAATGGGACTAACCTGTATAAATAAAGGTTGAATGAATAGTAGTATTTGCATCTTTCTAATCCTTCTGGTTTGCTTCAACAAACCACTCTGCAGAGACACCCTGAGCTTATTCTCACTCGATGACTTCATGCCCCACCTGTGCAGAAAAGTTTTCCTTATAAGAAGAAAGCCGCTCTGCTTTTCAGAGACGGACGCTGAGTCATCAGTCGCACTCAAAGTTACAAGAAACACTCTGCCTTTATTCATAACAAAACCTTTCCGTATGGTGCAGTCTAAACATTTACAGTTTGACAGAAAGCAGTTGATGGGTCTTTATATGTAAAGTGCATTATATAAACCAGAGGAATTCATCGTGATTCAGGAAATAAACAAATAAAACAATGGAGACTTTTTACTTTAAAAAAATACATGATTATGTTTTGTCCTCTTGACTGCTGTCATTGTGGCCCTCGGCTTCGGTCCTGTAAGTGTAAAATGAAGGTCTGGTTATATTTATTTAATTTAAAGTTTGGTGTGGAGCTTGTTGGATACCTGTGAAGAAGAAGCTGCTTTGTGAGGCTTTCCCGCAGCTCCTCCATCTCTTTGTTTTTTCTCTTCTGAACCTCCAGCTCAGTCTTCAGCTCTCTGCTGTTCTCCTCCAGATGAAACACCTCCTCCTGGAAGAGAGGCACCACACCTGTATGGAAGCTATTATGTCTCATATTCCAAATTAAAATGGATTAATAGAAATGCATTTTAATGTCCAAATAAAGCTGCACGTTTTGACTCATAAATAAAATTTAAAATGAATAATCATACATTTTAATTTTCAAATTTGACATTTCAAAATGAATTTTGGTCACTTTTTACTGGGACATGTTTTGAAAATTAAATGTTAAACGCTATTTTATTTATCTTTTTAATTAATTTACACAATGAGCAGTTTTGATTTAGAAAATGAAAATTATTTAATTTTAATTTTATTTCTGAGTCAAAAAATGCAGCTTGACTTTGAAATGAAAAAGCATTTCTGCTATTTCATTTTAATTTTCAAAATTGACATTTCAAAACTAATTTTGGTCACTTTTTACTAGGACATAGTTTGAAAATTAAATGTTAAACGTTATTTTATTTATCATTTTAATTAATTTACAAATTGAGCAGTCTCGAAGAAGAAAATGAAAATGCAGTTTGGATTATTCTTATTTATGAGTCAAAACGTGCAGCTTTATTTGGAAACTAAAAAGCATTTCTATTAATCCATCTTAATTTGAAATATGAGACATAGCTTCCACAGTATGGAAGCTATTATGTCTCATATTTCAAATTATAGCATAATAGCTTCCATACACCTGAGCCCGGATTTGTCTATAGCTACTCTGAACGCTGCATTTGACTCTAGTGTTACCTTGTAGCGACCCACGTCTTCCCGCCTCCGCAGGGCGATAAGTTGAAGTTTCTCCTCTAAACAAGCCCTCTTCAGCTCCAGCTGGTGGACCTCTTCTCTCAGAGGTCTCAGCTGGGCCCTCAGCTCCTGGACCTGCTGTTTGGTTTTCACCAGAGTGCCAGCGGTCGCCTCTCTCCTTTTCAGCAAAGCCACCAACATGGGTCCATATCTGTGTGAGCAACCACTGAAAGTTCAATGGATTGTAGCTGCAACATGTTTGGATCTTTGTGTGGAAGAGAAAGTATACGGTCTTGTTCATGAAAGAGTTTCTGTGAAAAAAAATGTTTTGAAATAATTCAGTCTTTAGACGCAGCATTCCTTGAAGGAGTGCATATCACCTGCCACCTTTTAAACCACATTTTTAGACTAACATCAATTAATAAGACATGAAGGAGTGTTAGCCTTTTTTTAACCTTTGGCCATGCATCCATCCATCCATCATCTTTACCCGCTTCTTCCTTTTTGGGTCGTGGGGGTCACTGGTGCTCATATACAGCAGTCACTGAACGAGAAGTGGGGGCCATATGGACAAATCTCCAGCCCATCACAGGGACACCTGGACAGGTTTCCAGTCCATAATTTTATTATTATTATTATTATCATCATTATCATTATTATTTTTCAAAGGATTTGATCAGCTCAACAAAGTTGATCAACTTCTCTAGAACAGGAGTCAGGGTTAGGAAGACCCTCATACCTCGACGTAAACAAATTGGATTAAACTGTTCTTTCTGCTGTTTGACTTGGTGGAATCTGGATTGTCTACAAATTTGTGTGCACGTGTCGAAGCTTGGCAGCACTCAGACTGAATGTTGTGCAGCTGTGTCAGAGAGCTGGTTTATCAGGACTGTGAACTCTCTAGAAGCACAAATGAATGGTGGAATAATCTTGGAGAAGCTGTGAGCTCGACTTTTGGCAGAAGGAATCAATTCGGCTGTTTGGATTTTCCATCGGATAATTTTTACCAGCGAGATTTTAAAAAGCAGAAACAGCAATTCAAGAGTTCTGCCTGACCTAAAATGTGACCTTGACGGCGAACTTATCTCAACTCCTCCTGGCATGTTTTGAAAAGACAAAGACGCTTTGTCTGTCTCCTCACCCCTCCTTTACCCATTGCCATGGACGTGATGGAACCTCAACCGAGCTGATGATAAATAACACCTCTTATCTGGACAGTGGCTGAGATGGAGGGCTCTGGACTATGCTACCACCTTCCCTTAAAATTCAATGTCTTCACCGGTCTATATGCATCATGTCTATTTATGTTGCTTTGCTGTGGTAGGTTTTTCTGACGCCTCAAACTGTGCCCTGTCTAGGACACGGTGTGAGAAATATTTTTTATACGGTCTCTCCTCATGTTTTCTTCCCTTTTCTCATCTAAGCATAATATTATTCTGAATAAGAATAAGAATGCCGCGCTTTATAGCAGCAGCTTCGTACACTCTGCCCATGATCGGACGACTGTACGTACATGCTCTCTTTGTATCTCGGTGCAATGATAATAAAGTTTATTCTGATTCTGATCATGATCATGGACACCCTGGACAGGTCTCCAGTCCATCACAGAGACATCTGGACAGGTCTCCAGTCCATCACAGGGACACATAGAGACAAACGAGACAAACAACCACATCTAGGGACAATTTAGAGTTACCATCAGTCTAACATGCATGTTTTTGGCCTCTGGGAGGAAACTGGAGTAACTGGAGAAAACCCACGCAGCACAGAAAGAACATGCAAACTCCACCCAGAAAGGATTCCTGCTGGGATTTGAACCAGGGATCTTTGTTTCTCTCAGTCCCTCGGTTGCACCGAGGGACTGAGAGAAACGCAATTTCGGTCCTGTGTATGTCCTGTACAGTACATATTGCAGATCTGACAATAAAGTTGACTTTGACTTGACTTTGACTTTGACTCTACCTACTGCACCACCGTGCTGCCCTTTTGGTCAAAACTTAAAACTTTATGTAACATCTCAAACAACAGAGGGAGTGGTGACGCAGAGGTTAGAGGAGGTGGACCTGGGATCGGAACGTCACCCGCCACCCGTCACCCTAACCCTGCCTCCACCCTCATTTGCCCCACTCTGGGCCCTTGAGCAAGGCCCTTAACCCCCACCACCAGGGCTGTGGTAGCTCAGTGGTCTGTGGTTGTGTCCGGTGTAAAAATAATTGCCAAGTTCTTAATGCGAGTTAGTTCACTGTGGCGACCTCTGAAGGAGGGAGCAGCCAAAAGAAGAAGAAAAAGTAAAACCACGTACAATGTTGTGAGACGTCACACTCAGTGTGTATGTTGTGAATGACTCTCAGCTACTACCTCATCCCATTTTAGCACCGTATCTGTCAATGGCTGAGGTTTTACCATGTTTGAGTTGACAAATGGTGATTTGTGGTGAAACTCTTGAACTGGACTGACAGAACTGGACATGGAGACATCACCTGTCCTCCAGCTTCTTCTGCTCCTCCTGCAGGTACTGCTGGATGCCGCCGCAGCACCGCCTCCTGCACTCGCTCAGCTCCTCCTGAGCGCTGGCGGTCCGACTGGAGCTCCTGGCGTGAAGTTTGGCCTGCAGGCCTGAGAGCTGGTGCTGGTGGGCGGAGCGGAGCTGGCAGCGGTCTGCTGTCAGCTGGAGCAGCAGAGAGTCCAGAGCCTCCTGCAGGAGAAGAGGAGTGGCTGTTCATGTTCAACATGCTGTTGGAAACACTGACTGAAGAGTTTTACCTCTTCTCTCTTCAGCAGCTCCACCTCCCGTCGCTGGCTGTTCAGTGCGGCCTGGCTGTACGTCCAGTCCCTGGCCACGGCGAACAGCCTCCTCCTCAGCCTCCTGACGTCCTCCTGCAGGCCCTGTCTCTCCACGTTCACCCTCCACAGCTTCCTCTCCTCCTCTGCTCTTTCCTCTCGGAGGCGGTGCACGTCCCTCTTCCTCTCCCCGCGTCTTACCTCCTCTTCTTCCTGGAGAACGTTCATCAGGGACGCAGCTCTGCTGTCGATCCACTCCACAGTCTGCTCTTCTTCCCCCTCGCTTCTTTCTCCTCTCAGCTGCAGAACCTCCACCAGCAGCTCCTTCCTTCTGTTCTGTAACTGCTGCACCTCCTCCATGCAGTCCTCCATCCGAGACCCCAAAGCTCTTAACTCATCCGTGTCAGAGTCCAGGTCTGGGCTGACGTCATGCTCGTGTTCAGTTGGCAGCTCTTTGTCATGGGCGTCCCTTTCTTCAAACGTACGTCCTGACTTGATCTCCTCGCTGGATGTTGGATCTTGTTCTGTGCCGGATCCCTGGTCTGTTCTGAGATGACCTTGCTCGTCTGGTCCCTTCCCAGAGGGGTCACTCGTCTTCTCACAGCAGGCCCTGCTCTCGTCTGAAACATTACATCCACTGACACTGAGCTCAGACTGGGTCTTCAGCTCTAGCGGGTTAAAGGTCACGGGTGTTGTGCCCTTCAAATGATAAGGCGTCTTACTGATGTGTACATATTCTTGGCCTTTATCTTCAGGTTCAAGGTCCATGCCAGACTCTTCCATACAGCTCTCCAGCATGTTTAACATCCCCATCAACTGGTCCTCGTACTCCAACATGTTGGCCCTCAGTTTGTTGCCAGATGAGGAGAGGGGCAGTTCTGTGTGCTCACCAACATTACACCTGCTGATGTGGTTGACCAAGCTTTGGCCTTTTGTCTCACCTTCTGTTTCAATCCCATCCGTGCATGTGTCGATGTATCTAGTGGACAAATAGGCTTGAGCACATCCATAGCTCTCCATTCTGATCTCCTCTTTGTTGCCATTGCAGCTCAGTTCACTCGTAGATGTTTCACTGTTACCCGCCGGACTGCACGAGCTGAAGGGAATACCTGTGAGTTCCTTGCAGTCTTTTAATAAGTCGTCCATCTCCTGCAGGTATGGTTTCATTGAAGCTGACTGTTGAAGTGTTGACCCTGTGAAGCTGAGTCCTGATGGGTTTTCATGACCTTCTGGTTCTGCGACGGTTCTTTCTGTGTCCCTCTCTTCTCTGATGAACAGCTGTTTGAATCCAGTGGATGACATGTCTTCATCAAATCATCCGTTGATTCAGCTTACGGCAGAAACCTCCTTCAGATGTGGAAGATCCCTTGACAAAAGCAGATCAGTGTTAGCTCTAATAAAATGTAAATAATATAAATTTTAAAAAATTACGTAGAATATCCAAACAGCATAAACATTTGGTGCAACAACACTCAACATTTCTTGACTATCGTACTAACATAGAAAAATACCAACTTATGATTTTCAGCTACTTCTAAATAGAGGAGTAATTTTAATTCTCACTCTTTTTGCTTGTTTTAGTTTTTCTTGGATTTCTTGATTGTCATGATCTATAAATGTGAAATGTGTAAAAAATGTGAGCCTTGTTTTCCAAGGATTTTTATATCAGTGTGTTATACAACAAATAATAATCTGGTCCTCACAAGACTAATAAATAAGTACAACCTGAGAAGAAATCTAGCACTAAACACGTTTCTTTGACATTGTTGAAAGCATATTTTAGTCATTTTCAAATTAGGAACCCCAAAGACTCCTTGTCTCCGAGGCAATTCATTGCCAGTATTTAGTCTACATTTTCATAGACACAGTGGGCAGCTGTGGCTGAGTGGTTAGAACAATTGTCCTCCAATGCAAGAGCTGGGAGTTTGATTCCACCAGCAGTCACATGTTGAAGTGTCTCTGGGCAAGACACTGAACCCCTCATTGCCTCTGATGTGTGTCCCATCACTGATGGGCCATCACTGATGGGCCATCAGTGTATGTGATAAATCTCTGATTATTCTTTGTAGAGATCTAGTAGTGTTTTGTATGAAAGGATAAATGAGGACACAGATTGTGTTGTAAAGAGGTTTTGACTGTCTCAATAAGATAGAAAGACGCTATACAGTATAAATAGAGTCCATTTAAACATTAATGTAGACACACCATAATACACTAAACATTTTTTCCATGATAGAACAGAAAGAACCCTTCATGATCTTACATTGCTACTTCTTATATCCCGTGGTGGCTAGCTGTAATGCAGAGCTAACGTTAGCTAAAGTCAATAAGAACAAATGGAGATTCTATTTCTGCTCTCGTTTTTATTCCTATAGCCTCTTCCATAACATTATCACAGCTAACCTTAGTTTTGTAAACATCTCGGCTCATGAAAAAATTGTTGTTGTTTGTGTAAAGTTAACTTTAAACCCCACTTTTGGATGCTAATAAACAGAGCTTAATTTGAACTGAATCCTGTCGGAACAGGATCTCTTATTTTGACAGGGTGCATTTCGGTAACTGTTTGCGTGGATCCGGTAACTCTCAAGTTTACTAATAATAAAATTATGAACAAATATAACTGCCTTGAATGAATAAAACTTATATTGGATATGTAAATTGAAACTAATTACATAAACACTAATTTTAAACACAACGGCCACTTACATAGCATTTCCGAGTCTACCCTTAAAAAAATTATCCACCCCTAAAAGAGTGGTGGCTGTGAGTACTGAGTTAACCAGGCAGTCGTATGCAGGCAGGAGCCAACAGACAGCCATCATGAACAGACGGAGGAGGCACCTGGAAGTCTCACATGTGGAGTCGAACAATGATGAGCAGGGACAGTACTGGGCTCAGAACCATCAAGTGAGGGGGGGAGGGGGAGGATGCTCGACAGAAGTGGAGCATTTACAACTGTAGGTAAACATAGATGTTTAACAGCTCATTAAAATACACCAAAATGCAGGAAATTGCATCTACTTTATTCAAAATTTCATGGGGGAGGACCCCCCAGGCTGCCCGCACGCTACTGTATTTGCATTCCAGCATTAATTGTAGTACAAATAAAGCCCTGCAGCTAACCTTAGTTTTGTAATCATCTCAGCTCATGAAAATATTGCTGTTGTTTGTGTAAAGTTAACCCTAACCCCCACTTTTGGATGCTAAAAAAGTAGATTTCTTATCAGGTTGGTTCCATTCAATTACTCAAAATCTGCAAAAGCAGAGGTTCTTTGTTAATTTCTAAGGTAGAAGTTGTTTGAATCATTTGCCTAGTAGAAACTGTTGACACAATAACAGCATTTGGTTAAAAGTTTGGCTGGACTTCTTCAAAGCTACATGATGCCACTGGGACTCTCCGTCATGAGGATGAGAGGGCTTTTGCAAAGGGCATGCTAATGACAGCTGTCCCTTTAGGCTGAATGCCCAGGCAGTGGCAGCTTGGGAATGTTTAGACACACCTCAGACGAGACTAATCATGCATTCACATTAACACTGCGATGCTAGTAAACTCATACAGACAGATTTAGTCTGATGCTCCAGCAGGTGGCAGAGGACAGAAAGAAAGAGCCATTCAGTCTATTGATGGACAGCCATTTTCACTCTACAGTAGTCTGGTGGATGAAGTAGCTGTAATTTCATCCTAATAGGCAAAACTAGCCAGAGATCTCCCAGAAGGAAATTGATCAAACTGACCCAGAAGTGTCACCAGACAGAGATCTGTCCAGAAGAAAGGGCACAGAAGACAACACAGCCAAAACAACAACCTGCTAAGTTGAAGATACAACTCTTGTTTGAAATAACTTTAGAAGTTGGCATATTTGGATAACAAAACAAAGCTCTGTGGAGGATGACCAGCTGTCTTGATGTAGGCAACACTCCTTCAGACCTCCACCAGTCCGAGGAAAGCTCTGACCTACATTTGATGACTACCTAAAAATGAACATTTCTTCTTTATGTACAGGAAGAGCCACATCCAAAATCTTAAACATTCTTACAGTAAACGGTGTGTACCAATTGCATTGCGCCAAATGTAGGGTTTGAATCCAATCATCAATAAAAGAAACCACCAAACCTTAAAACCTGTTCTACTCACAAGCGATGTATCCACGACTCTTCTGCTCTGTGTCGGACCCTGCTGATGAACGTGTTGAAAGAGATGAACAAGCTGTGGGGCGTGAGACAAAGCAAATGAGCAGTCGGAGAATGAGCGGGAGGACTATGTTCAGATGATTTGGGGGTGGGTGAGGGGGTAGAGACAGCTGACCCAGCCTTCTCTTTCTCACTTGTTGTGCTGCTATGTGCAACCATGACGACTTCGGGTCTGTTTAGGTTTATTAATAAACAAGACAGGGAGGCAGAGTAGCACCAGCAGGCTGCTTGAATCCAAAGAAAGAACACAAAAAGATGTTCAGAAGTTAGAAAAAGTTTTTTTTATTTTTTACATTCTTATAAATAACTTGGCATTGTCTTGAAATTACGTACCTGTTTTTATTCAGATATTCTCGTAAACTCAACGCCAAATGGCTGTACACCATGTTTCTATGTCACACACCTCTATAGTGTTATGATCGGAGACCAAAGGAGTTACAGTACATCTGTTATAGATGGATGTGAGTTTTGTGATGAAAGAATATCCCTCCTGAATGTCTGCCATACCTCCCCATAATCAACATTTCTTTAAATAGCCGCCTGAATGTTTGTAACTACAAAGCTTCCAGTGGGAGGATTGGTTTTCACCTGAACTTCTGACCTCTGGTTTTCATCAGCACACAGTTGGCTTGCTTTGAGCAAAAGACTGAGGAAACTTGAAAAGACTAAACACTTATCAAAGAAACAGAAAAAATATATATATATCTGTTACGAACATTATTTGATGATAAAATGGTGAGATTTCACAATACAGTATGCAGAATCATTAAGTACACCAATACTTGTAATTATTATCAAGTATGGAGAGTACATACAGTAATCATCCTTGGTTTCATCAGTGGAGGGGATTAGTTCAGGTTTACTTGTGGTTCCTAGAGTTTCCAAAAGCAGAATGGGAGGCAGATCTTTCAGTTCTCAGTCAAGAGTCAGAGAATCTTTATTGTCATTTGCACCGCATGTGGTACATGTGATGAAACGAGATTATGTACACAGGATTATGTACATCAGGCTCCTCTCTTGTGGAACCAACTTCCAGTTTCTGTCCATGAGACTGACACATTGTCCAGTTTGAAGACTTTCCTTCTCGATAAATCTATAGTTAGGGTTGGCTTGTTATGCTGCTACAGACTTAGACTACTGGAGGACAAATTGACCTAGTTTCAGCAAATGAATAGTTAACATTTGAAATTATTTCTATCTCAACATGCCTCCATTCTCGTCCTGCCATTGTGTATCCGTTCCTCCTTCCTGTCCTGTCAAACCCAGTCGGTCGAACCAGATGACCGCTTGTCCTGATCCTTGCTCTTCTGGAAGTTTCTTCCTCATGAGGGAGTTTTTGAGACGATTGTCCTGTCCTGTCCTGACTTGTCTGTCTGTCTGCACCTCCCTGTGTTTTTTCTTCTCCTCGTGTTCCTGCTCCTGTGCACAGCTGACCCAAATCCTACTCACTGCAGGTGTTCCCCACTCGTCTCTTAGTGTCACTATAAAGTCTCTATCTGTCCACTCCCATGGTATTCAGGCATTACATCTTATCCTTTTCACGGTGCCCATGGTCTGCTTTGCTCTCCTTTTGTCATACATAAGTTTTGCTGCCCCGTCAGCATTTTGTTTTTGTTTAATAAATTGTTATTTTTACTCTTGAGTCTTGCCTCTGCCTGCATGTGGGTTTGACATTTAATGCCAGATCATGTCAGAATGCCTGGATCACAACAGGAACCCAGCAGGTTGTCAGGTTCTCGCTAATCTCACCCCCGAATATCAGCAACAATTCCACAAGGTTCTGTGCGCTTACCTCGACACGTTGACCTCCTCCATTACCGGTAATCCCTGGGAGATGTTGGGGGTTACACAAGATGTCATCAGTGAGTTTGCAGCTACCAATCAACAGACCAGGGATGTGGGACATGTTCGATGTGACAGTGAAGAAGGAGAGGAGCCTCTCTGTTGGTGTTGTAGACGTAGACCTCTCCCTGGTTTCCACACACAGTAAAGGCTTCCTGTTTCTATGCTAGCTAAAGACTCCCTGGTTTCCACACCAGCTACAGACCCTGAGGTTTCTACGCTGGCTGCTGTTCCTAAGGTCTCTACACCAGTTGCTGCTCCTGAGGTCTCTACACCAGTTGTTGCTCCTGAGGTCTCTATGCCAGCTGTTGCTTCTAAGGTTTCTACACCAGTTGCTGCTCCTGAGGTCTCTACACCAGTTGTTGCTCCTGAGGTCTCTATGCCAGCTATTGCTTCTAAGGTCTCTACACCAGTTGCTGCTCCTGAGGTCTCTACACCAGTTGCTGCTCCTGAGGTCTCTACACCAGTTGCTGCTCCTGAGGTCTCTATGCCAGCTATTGCTTCTAAGGTCTCTACACCAGTTGCTGCTCCTGAGGTCTCTACACCAGTTGCTGCTCCTGAGGTCTCTACACCAGTTGCTGCTCCTGAGGTCTCTACACCAGTTGCTGCTCCTGAGGTGACATCTCTATGCCAGCTATTGCTTCTAAGGTCTCTACACCAGTTGCTGCTCCTGAGGTCTCTATGCCAGCTGTTGCTCCTGAGGTCTCTACACCAGTTGCTGCTCCTGAGGTCTCTACACCAGTTGCTGCTCCTGAGGTCTCTACACCAGTTGCTGCTCCTGAGGTCTCTACACCAGTTGCTGCTCCTGAGGTGACATCTCTATGCCAGCTATTGCTTCTAAGGTCTCTACACCAGTTGCTGCTCCTGAGGTCTCTATGCCAGCTGTTGCTCCTGAGGTCTCTACACCAGTTGTTGCTCCTGAGGTCTCTATGCCAGCTGTTGCTTCTAAGGTCTCTACACCAGTTGCTGCTCCTGAGGTCTCTACACCAGTTGCTGCTCCTGAGGTCTCTATACACCAGTTGCTGCTCCTGAGGTCTCTATGCCAGCTATTGCTTCTGAGGTCTCTACACCAGTTGCTGCTCCTGGTCTCTACACCAGTTGCTGCTCCTGAGGTCTCTACACCAGTTGCTGCTCCTGAGGTCTCTATGCCAGCTATTGCTTCTAAGGTCTCTACACCAGTTGCTGCTCCTGAGGTCTCTATGCCAGCTGTTGCTCCTAAAGTGTCTATGCCAGCTGCTACAATTGAGGTATTTACACCAGTTTTTGCTTCTGATGTCTCTACACCACCTGCTGCTGCTGAGGTCTCTACACCACCTGCTGCTTCAGAGGTCTTTACGCCAGCTGTTTCTCCTGAGATCTCTATTCCAGCTGCTACTCTACACCCAATTCAGGGTCACCAGCCTCATCGCCCACTGTAAGATCACCAGCCTCATCGCCTGCTGCAGGGTCACCAGCCTCATTGCCTACTACAAGGTCATTGGTCTCCTCACCTATCTTTGGTCTGAGTTGGGGAGGATCTAGGTGGACACCACCACAGAGAAACGATGGACGGTCTCCTGGCAGGCTGCCTGAACACTTACCCCATGTTGGATGTCTCCTGGCCTTCAACCTGAACTATTGGGCTTGGGTGTTCCTCCCTTTTTGTTGTTGTCCCCAGGTTCCTACTTGGCGGTCTTTCTTTTTTTTCTTTTTCTTTTTCTTTCCCATTTATAGATGGCCTCCCTTCACACCTTATAGCCATCCTCTCACTCCAATATGTATTTTTTTTCTTTTTTTTTTTTTTTTATTATTATTATTTTTTTTATTATATTATTTTTTTTTTAATAGAGAGAAAGAAAGAAAAGAGAAAGTGAGACAACAAAACAACAATTATCCACAAAAAGAGCACAAGGCAAACACACCAAACCTCCGTCCACAATCCTGCAAAGCACATGACAGAACACAGCAACGAAACATACAAGCATAAAGACTGATAATATTCATGACCTTGCATTAGATTTCTATATATAAACATACCCATACCTACAAATATATATACAGTATACATACATATATATTTATATTCATTTATATACCCATCTACATATATCTACATATACATCCCTGCATCCATTTGTGTGTGGTTGTGAGCATGCATAAGTGAATAAGGTTCCTCCAATAGAACATTTAGTAGCGATTGTGAAGCATCAGAGATCTGTCCCCCCAAAGCCCGAGACAGACGAAAGGGCGATCAAAGCCCAAGACCCCAGGAAGGACCCCGAGCCCAGAGTCCCCAGGACCACCCGAACAGGACGAGCCACTCGTCCACTCCCCAGATCCGACCAAGGGGAAGAACCGGACGAACCCCACCAGGGACCACACACAATGACCCCCCGGGGTCAACAGCGACAAATACACAGGCCCCCGCCAGAGCCCGCTGCACCGACGTAGCCCCAGGGCCGGTCACCGATGCTCGGGCACCGGGGACGCCCACCCCTCAGGCCCAGACCCGACAGGACCAGAGGACCCGAGCCCCACCAGGCAGCCACCAGGCCGAGCCGACCAACGCCCAAGCGCCCAGCCCCAGATAGTGAGGGTCCCAAGCACGCCCGCAGGCAGAGGAACACCCACCAGGGGGCCACGTGGCAGGAGCGCGACACTAGGTAGCCTCAGAAGTATCAGAGAGGGGGCAGTCCAAGTCCCAGCCTGACACTTAAACATTCATACACAGACACACTCATTCAGACCCACCCTCATCCTCACCCTCAGTCATAGAAAGACAAACAATAACGACACGCTCCAATCATAATCCCGAAGCACACTCTATACCCCCCAGGTCCAAGACATGTGCCTGCTCCCTACATGGGGCAGCCCACATCCAAACCCAGGAGGTAGGCCCATTCATTCTGGGGTGGAGAGTAGCAGACATCCAAGATCCGGCCCACCCCGCGCCCCGCCGACAGGACAGGGCAGGACACTCGAGCCCAAGCAGCCCCAGGGGGAGCGCACTGCCAGTCCCGCCCACGGCAAACCCGCAGGCCCCGAACCCCCCCACACCCCAGCACAACCCCTGACGGCCCACCCCCAGAATGTCCGCCAGGCAACCAGGGGGGTAAGAGAAAAATAAATAAATAATATATATATAT
>JBBPBX010021843.1:0-30424 GCA_038048925.1 Garcialebias charrua
TTCCTTCTCCCTGCTCTGCTCTCTCTCTGAAGCGCCTCGGGTACTCATCTCCCGAACGTAAATTAAGACGATCAACTCTATTGACAAGACTTTTTCAACAAAACAACAAGAGCTTATCTGAATCTGACTCCCCTCCGGCCTTGGAAATGGGCAGACTATCAAATTTCTCTTGGGTCATGAGTAACCTGAGGATAATAAGCTTCATCCATCGCATGATAGCAATATTAATTATTGATATGAATATTATTAATTTTATTACTAATTACTACTAGTTAATGATAATTAATAAATTAACAATATATTAATTATTAGTAATATTAATGACAAATAATTAGTATGATTATTAGTATTAATAATCATTAATATTACTATTTATTAATAATAATAACGTATTAATAAATAGGCAGTCCCCATCAAAGTTTCTCCAGGAACTTTCTAGTTTCAGCTTGTTATGCTCCTGCTAGTTTCAGTTTTTCTAGTCTTTCAGCTACTATTGAACTCTTTTGATGCTAATTTTAGCTTTTCCAGCTAATTCCACATTTCTTTAGCTCATTGTATCTCCTTCCACGACCACTTCCTTGGCAGTTTAAGCTTCTTGCAGCCCTTTCATCGCTAATTTTCAGCTATATCTGACTAAGTTAAGCTTTTTAAAGCTAAATTTCTAATGTTTGTGTTAATTTCTGATTATTTAAACTTAATGCAGCAAAAATTAGTTCTTTTTGCTTTCTTCTGCTAATTTAGGCTTCCATTTCAGCTACAGTTTCTTTTTTTGTGTGGCTAATTTCAGCTGTTTTTCTGCAAATTATCTATATTGCAGTCTATCTTTAAAACAGAGATAACAGAAAATCTTCATGTTGACATAATATGGAACACAGTACCGGTACTGTATATCATTTGCCCCATCAAACACAAAATATACAAATCAAAATCAAAACTATAATAAGAGTCTGACCAACACGTCCAGTTTTACACATTTTCCTGAACATTACGAGCTGAAACACTCATATTTTATTTCATTTTATTTCATTTTTTTTATTGTTATTACAGGTACTGCATATGCAAAAACTGACTAACCTCCCCCACATGGCTTGGAGCACTGGGACCAGCTCTTCAGCGCCCACTCATACGTGTCTAGTTCAGCAAGAAGCACGTTGTTGTTAGTGATGAGTGGCAACAGGTCCTCATGTATTATGTATTTATACGTCAAGCTAATTTTTACATCTTCTTCCATCGGACTGACCTACAACAAAGTGGAGAGAAGCCGTAAAGGTGCAGTATTGTTATAAGTTAGTCATTGTGATTTAAAACAAAAGATTCAGTTCTAGCCTCACTCACCAGAACTACAATGCCCTCATGCAGAGGACCAGATGTTTTTAACGTCTCCCTCTGACCATCAACAGAATACTCCCACTGTAGACCGTTTTCAATGAAGGTCTTGGATTCGACGTGGTCACTCTTTTCATTTAATATGAAGCTCTCAGTGACCTGATTCTTCACAGCTGTCATCAAAAAAGGGAAATATACTCAAAATGATTAACTATTTGGGAAAAGATGTGTATTTGCTTGCCATGTAATTGTTCATATAATCAAAAGGGGAAAAAAATAGAACTAATTTTTCAAAATCAGCCATTTCTCCACCAAACATCTCCAATATTGTTCAATATGAATACAGCACTGAAATTTCAGGCACAAGCCCTGTAAGTCTTGAATCATCTGCTTAAAAAGCCACAAAGGGAAAGAGTAGAGAAACAAGAGGAGCCAGTAAAAGTACAATAAAATTAATCTGACTCAGCTAAGTCAGTCACACAGTCATTGTGATATTTAAAAAATGAATATTGTTATTGTTAATATTGCTACTGAATATTTTGTCCTAATGTTGTAATAGTTAAACGTTAGTATTGTCTGTGAAACTTCTCAGCAGGTACAGGTTTTATTGGCTGAACTCATCCTTCTAAACAATGTCTGATATAAGTTGCTAAGTCTCTCTTTTATTTATTTAATTTCACATTTTCTAACAAAATCTGATCAAAATCAAATAAAAACAACATGGTTAAATGATATCACAAATAGACAGGAAATACTAAAATCAACTACAGGTAGTAGAAAAATAATAACCAAAATAAAACTTTAGAACCTGAATGTAAATCTGAAGTCAGAAAAGTGCAAACCAACAAAAAACAATGGATTTATATTTCTGTCCTATTATTCATTCATTCAACCTTTATTTAGTCAGGTAAATCTTATTGAGCCTCGTGGGCTCATGTACAAAAGCGACCTGCTAAAACTAAAAATTACATTCCTATTACAGAGGAGTATTTGCTACTTGTTTTAATATTTTTCCATATACTTTCCGCCGTACAAGTTGCACCACTGTATAAGTCGCATCAGTCCAAATATGTCTAATAAAGTGAAAAAACAAAAAACAAATAAGTTGCTTCGGTGTACAAGTCGCATCTATTGTACGTCACCGCTGACCACCTGGAAACATGAGCCGGTGTTGTGCTAAAAATCGATTGGCTGCCAAATGGCAGCCGTGGAAGCATGCACGGGAGGACTTTAACAAGAATTTAACACCATTAACACTTAAAAACAATGATTTTTTTGCTCAACAGTATAGTAAAGGTGTGTCTCAGTCTAACTTTTCCTTAATAAATGCACTTTAATGGTCAAATCGGCTGCATTTTGCATGGGCGGCGCGACGAAATGCAACTGATTTGACATTTGCTCCAGGAGTTCTGGAGTGAGATGAAGGTGGCTTGGTATGGCAAGCCAAGTGTCTCATTAATAGCCATTTTTACCTAATAATGAGACACTTGGCTTGCCAGACTAGTCGAGGGCCCTCTAGCGGCTGAAAATGGTAGTGTTCAATATTTTCCATGTCAGAATGAATGAAATTGTCAGATCTCAACTAAAAATTGGGTTATAAGTATGGTTGGGGGGGGGGGGTGTATATTCATTCAACCTTTATTTAGGCAGGTTAATCCCATTGAGCCTCGAGGACTCATTTACAAGCGAGACCTGTTTTGTTGTTGTTGTTGTTTGTTTTTTTCTTCAAATTATTAGTCACTTCAGTGTATAAGTTGTTGGACTTACAAATTTATGCAAAAAGGTGTGACTTATATGGTGAAAAATATGGTAAACGCTTCAATTCGATTTGTTAATATGGAAAATGAAGTGAAAATTCCCTTAAACTGAGCAAAAATATTCAAACTTTCCTTTTCTATCACAGATTTATATGCAAAAACAGAAATAAGCTTGTTCTATACTAAACAGAAATACTGTAAAGTTGAGCTTGTTTTTACACATTAAGGGTGCAATCTTATTACAGGTAGACAGCAGCAGCAACAACTAGTACCAGTACTGTAGTTTTGATTGTTCAGAACAAACATTACCACAATTTTTTTAATAAAGTTTGCAAACGTTGCCAATTATAAAGCACAACAAACATTTATACATTTGAAACCTGACTGAAAATTTTCAAAGGAGACTCTAGGTTTGAAGTATTTTTTATTTCCTGTTTTATAGGACGACCCAACATTATGACACACCTGCACAGATAAAAAAAAACTCACCAATGATGTGAGGGGAGGTTTCATTCTCTTCTATGGTTATGTGGCGTGCTCCCATTGGGATGTCAAACACTTTTAATAGCATTCCTAACAAAAAGACATAAAAGCTCTTGTGAGAACTTTCTGGGCCCTAAAACAACAATTATTGAACTGATAATGACAGGAAGTTCATTTAATCAGACATATACCGTTCATTTTGGGGGTCTTAGTGAGCGTGAGCTTCACAGTGCGACAGTGGGAGTTATCCCCCTCGCACACTCCACATTTGTCCTCCTGTTTGTAAGAACCCACCTCCTTGTCACAGCCTACGTGCTGCAGGAAAGAGCAGAGGCTGTCACCGTCAATCAGACTTGACTTTTACACGCACTGAGTTTACGAGCAGAGCAAATGATGTCATGCATGCGTGACTCAAATTTGATTTGGGTTATTTCAGATCATGCATCTCAGAGGGAAATACGCAGACATAACAGAGCTGCAGCCAAAACACGGAGCCTCGTCCTGCAAAGATTAAAGTCCCAACAGAGTCCAAGGTGAAATATGAGATGTAACAAAGTGTGTGATTTGAAAAAGGTGGGCTTTCCCAGAATCGTAAAATGTTTCTCAAAGCCTTTTTAGTCATCAGGATGGTCATTTTCATTAGACTCACCAGACATTCCCCTCGAGCGCAAACACTGAAGGGGTCCGAGTAGCTGCATCGCGTCCCATCATTCATCACCTGGTTCATGAACACCACTTCGCCGGTTTCCTTTGACTTACAGCTCAGCTCACATTTACGAGCATCTAAAAGGCCACCACAAAAAATAAAAAACATTCATGCACACCTTGATTAGCCTGGAACAGTTTAAAGATCTGGCAGATGCTTCTGCCTGAGGTTATATAACACCTAAGTGAACATAAGCGTAAATATCATCTGTGAGCACTTTGTGTTTCATAACACCACCTCTGACTTTTAGGTTAATCGTCACAGGCTCACCATCCGGGTGCTCGTATGGCAGCCATGTGTGCTTGATGTTGTTGTGGTATTTGTTGCTCCTCTGGATGCACTGCTGAGCTCGGAAGTCCTCGTAAGGGCCAGCACACTCCTCCGCGTTGCACATCTGGTAGTCGAAAGCAGAGCCAGGGCAGTCCCGGCCATCGTAGGCGGGCCTGAGCAATGACAAAAACACAACGCGGTGACGATACCTGGCAGTTTAACGTTTAAAACGATCCAAAGGGGGATTTTTGGAACTGAAACGGTACGCGTTAAAATTCCAAAAGCTCAAAAAGCAGAGAAAAGAACTGGCTCGAGATGGAAAAAGTCTTTCAGATGAAGTCAAATCAAGAAACAAAGTCCAGTTGCCTTCTACTCAAGCAGCTATGATCACAATTAAATTAAGTACAGAATCTAATCGGAAGTTCTGATTCATTGAATTAAATTTAAACTATGGTGGCCCCTGAGGTGTGAATGAACAACATTTGAAAAAAACGGAATTACATTTGAAAAAACTGAATTACTTTTGAAAAGACAGAATTACATTAAGCCAAAGCAGAAGTGGCTGAAGCGGAAGTAGCCGGAATCACATTTGAAAAAACAAACAAACAAACAAACAAACATAATTACATTTGAAAAAACAAAAACAAACAAAAAACAAAATAAAACTGAATTACATTTGAAAAAAAAACGGAGTTACTTTTGAAAAGTCAGAACTACATTAAGCCAAAGCAGAAGTGGCCGAAGCGGAAGTAGCCGGAATCACATTTTAAAAAACAAACAAACAAATAAAACAAACAAACAAACGGAATTACGTTTGAAAAAACAAAACAAAAAAACTGAATTACATTTGAAAAAAAAACGGAATTACTTTTGAAAAGTCAGAATTACATTAAGCCAAAGCAGAAGTGACCGAAGCGGAAGTAGCCGGAATCACATTTGAAAAAAACAAACAAACAAACGGAATTACGTTTGAAAAAACAAAACAAAAAAACTGAATTACATTTGAAAAAAAAACGGAATTACTTTTGAAAAGTCAGAATTACATTAAGCCAAAGCAGAAGTGGCCGAAGTGGAAGTATCCGGAATCACACTTGAAAAAACAAACAAACAAACAAACAAAAACAAACAAACAAACCAAAACAAACAAACAACGGAATTGCATTTGAAAACAAACAAACAAACAAAAAAAAAAACTGATTTAGATTTGAAAAAGCGGAATTACTTTTGAAAAGTCAGAATTACATTAAAGGAGCTGTATGTAACATTTTTTATAAACATATTTCTTCACTCTGCCACATCTCCTGACAGACTGATGTTAGCCAGGTAATCTCTGAAAAAAAAATTGTCCCCTTGCTTCTCCAGGTGGTAAATAAGCATTTCTAAAAAGAAAAAGTGACCCGCCGTTTTCCAGCCAATAAAAACAGAGTTTTTATTCAGCCAATAAAGCTGCGTTCCAGTTGTCCTCAACAGAGCTTCTCACGCCCCAACCCACGCCCCCACCTGTCTCAGCCCCAGTGTACGCACATTCTCGTTCAAAAGATTGGAAAGCGATGCAGGACTGTTTTGTATGTGACACAAATGTATGAAATTCCCCTTCTGACAGACCAAGAAGAAGAAGTATGCACAGACTATTCTTACTTGTGCAATTTGAAATGTGTATATCTGAAAAACTCTTTAAATATTTGAGCACAATGCAACTTATTGCACAAATGTGGAAAACCTTTGGTATGCTAGTGGATCTTGTAGTAGAACAGTTCATGGCTACAGGCGACTGGGTTGTTGGTTTTTGATCATTCTTGACTCTGTGTCCTTAACCTACACACACACATCTGAACATAACACACATGCTGTAATTGTATATTTTATGTCCATTTAATCAGCTAATGAAGAGCTTCTGTAAAAGAAAGAAAGACCCAGCATGTGGTTAATGTGTTGCCCTGTGGTGGATGTTAATGTTGCTGATGCTGTGAAGGCCTTTAACACACTTACTCAAGACTTTACACACAAACAAACACACACAAGCTCAAGTGTACTGCAAACTGATACAGTCTCTCTCACAGCATGGGGTACTCTCTGGTGTGTTTATTGATTTCACTGGCCCTGGCTTGTCAAGCAGAGATCATGTAACATGTGACACATAAACACACGCCATGCTGTACTCACAGTTCAGGGTAACCCGAGCTCAGAAGGCTCTTGCTTCAAAGAAGGAATTATTTAAACTATGTGTGGTGTAAAATTATACTTTAGTCATGCTTGAATTGGATAAACAACGGTTTTAGAAACTGGCTGGAATTCAGCATCTACTGTAGCAGAAGTTATTGAAGTAGTTTATAAAGTATAAAGATGACTTCCCCACTACTTACACACACACCATCCGTTTTCCACCCTTTGCTCAACAGTTGCATTAAAAACTCTAAAGAATTTCCAGTTGTAGTCAATAAGGTTTGATAAATGGTAAACGGTTTTCAGACAGGGTTTTGATTAAATTTGGTCTATAGTACCACCTCTGTCAGCAAACTCACTCCCAATGCGGTTAAAACAGTTATAAAACAGCCTGTTTGAGTCAATAGTATTACTGTCCCTCTTTGCAGAGTGGAGGGCAAATTCAAAATACCCTCTATCCATCTGTGCATGTTGTGAGCATGGTAACTTGAAAAACTTGAAAACAGTGAGGTGTTGACTTCCATTTTGGTGTGTGGTTGCATCTGTGTATTGTGTGTGTGTGTGTGTGTGGGGGGGGGGTGTATGTGTGTGTAAAAATAATGGTGTAGTACATTTCCAGAGTCATGGGTGGAATATCACTAACATGTTTGGATGTTGGTTACAAATATCTGGACAACAGCGGTGACCTTTATAATAAATGCATTGAAAAACAGTGCAAAGTAAGTGTGGTGAGGATACATCGATATTTAGTTTTACAAGAAACTACAGTGGTATTTAGTTTTTTCAATAACTTGTTAAGTTCTTAAAACAAAAAAATCTGTTCAGCTGAATATGAAAAAGTTTAATCCTAATCTATAACTGAAGGACACATTTGTTAAATTACTGCTGAATTTTGATTTTGAACTGATTTCTCACAATAAAAAGACAACACAACCCTGCCCCAGCTATTAGATTTCTTGGGGAAAATTTACATCATGCTGTTCACTGGTTTGTAGTTATTGTGACAACTGAAGGTTTTGGGAAATAGCCTTAGTAACCAAAGATAAGATTGATGCCACTCTTGTTTATGAAGTACAAGCCCATTAGCAGCTGGCAGCCAGTTCTCTTAGTTTGGCACAAAGATAGACGGAGCAGATGGCAAGAGTTTGTTCAAAGCTAAGACCGTTTGCCTGCTGAACTCATTTTCATTCCCAGCACATCGGATACATCTGTTTTCTCAAATAGCTCCTGAGGTAATTAGGGACAAATCTTCTTTGTTGTCAGTAACAGTGCACATAATCCAGAGTGTGTGACCTGTGCATGGCCACAAACCTTACAAACAGACAGAGGCTAAAGCTAACAGTTGTGAGACTTTGATCCCGAAGACTATACAAAACATCTTAAATAAATAAATAATAGTAATAATAATTAATTCAATTTATAACGCACTTTTCATTAGTGAAAATCTCAAAGTGCTACACACATTGAATGCTACACACATTCATACACCGGTAGCGGCAGACTACCATGCAAGGTGCTTTCCAGTCCTACCGGGAGCAACTCGGGGTTAAGTGTCTTGCCCAAGGACACAACGACACATGGTGTGGGGAACCGGGATTCGAACCGCCAACCTTCCGATCGGGGGACGACTGCCATTACCACTACACCACGGCCGCCCTTATACATATTTAAGCATATTTTCGATATTTCGATAGGATTTTACAACGTTTCACTGACGTTTTTCTGTTTCTGTTCGGGTTGGAGCGGCTGCTTCAACAACCCGCCCGGACAGAAAAAGCTGTGACACAAAACGTGCGTGGTGACGTCGTTGTTACGCAGCGCTCAGTCCAGCAGCAGGCGTTAGCGGTAGCAGGCTAAAAGCTAAGCTAGTCTCCAAAGCGCGTTAAGTTTTCGCTTCAAAACGAGTCAAACGAGTGCTCATGACCGTCAGAATGTGACTGAACAAAGTTTCACAAGCGAAGAGAAAGCAGACGACATCACTGATGAGAGGAAAGACTAATTCGTCGGTGTGGACGTAGTTCGGTTTTGTTAAACTGCAGGTCTCATCTGCAGCGAGTCTTACTCGGTTTCTTTATTTTGCAAAACGTGACAAAGTCGTTCTAACTAGCGGTGGGAACATCTATTCTAACTTGTTTAATCTGAAGAGTTTCCACTCGATAGAATATGATGAGAGTCAGAAGATGAAGAACAATAAAGTTTGAGCCAACGTTTCCCTGAAACTACGACGTAAACAAACAGCCCCAGCAGCGCTGCATGTTTTTTAAATTCAAAATAAAACAAATTCATCAGAAGAAAAAAAAACACTGAATGAAAATGTGCAGAAAGACGAAAATAGTGTTTTAATATCTGCCCCTTGTTTAAAAAATACAAAATAACTACAAACAAACAACAACCTTCACTTCACCTGCACCACACCTTCCCAACAACTTTGATTTAATCATATTTTAAAACATATAAATAGTTTTAGAAATGTTTATGGTGATATCAAGTCAACACAATCCTGTTTCCTGATTTACAACTCAGCTCCTTCAAACTAGTCCTAAATGGAGGTTTTACAAACATTTACATTCCCTTCAGGGTTTAATAACTTTAAACAAATTTTAATTGAATATTTGGGGGGTAATTTTTTTTCAGTTTTATACATGACTTGTAAAATACTATGTTCAACCAAATCATAAAATTTTAATAATTTAAACTGATGAAATATTTGTTGGGTGACCATAGCACTTCCTACTAATAATTCTTATAGCTCTTTAAAAACAAAACAAAAAAAAACAGGGTTTGTAATAGTTTTACATGCTTTTCCCCAAACTTCAATACAACAGATTAAATATGGAACAATCATTACATTATTCAATATATTCAAAACTTTGTCATTCAAAAACTATTTTACTTTATACAGTAATGCAATTGATTTTGTTATTTTTATTCTTAAGTAATTTCCATGAGATTTCTATGTCAGCTTCTTATAAATAACAACACCCAAAAGTTTTATTTAATTAACTATGAATTTCAATGCTGTAAATTTTAAAGATGTTTAAAGTTAAAACTATTAATATTGACACAGTTGAGAATTTTATGGCAAGAAAGTTCATGCTCAATAATCCACGTACCAAATCCAATAATTTTCAGTCGGGTCATCTGGACAGTTTCTTTTTATAGAAATTGGATGGAGGATGGAGGGTGAAACGTTTCTATAAAAAAGAAAGTGTCCAGATGACCCGACTGAGAATTATTGGGTTGAGAAGTTTATGTTTATTTGATGGTGATTTCCATCTTTTTGGAGGCTAAATACAAATACAAGGAGAACATTAATTTATTTGTATAGTTTATAGTTTTTTTTAGGCTTTTATATTGTTTATATCGATATCGAATTATATCGTTATCGACCGAAATTAAGAACTATATCGTGATAAAAATTTTGGCCATATCGTCCAGCCCTATTTTGACACCACAGATTGGGGTATGTTCAAAGAAGCTGCTACCACAAACAACAACACATGTCTCCAGGAGTACTCAGACACTGTATGTTCATACATCACCAAGTGCATTGATGATGTAACCAACCTTAAAACCATCACTGTTCGGGCTAATCAGAAGCCATGGCTGACAGCAGAGGTTTACAGACTCCTGAAAGCCAGGAATGCTGCCTTCAAAGCGGGAGATCAGGTGGGCCTGAGGGCAGCCAGAAAGAACCTGGACTGGGGCATCAGAGAGGCCAAGAAGCAGTATTCCAGGAAAATAGCTCACCGTTTCAAGGACAGCAAGGATACACGCAGTCTGTGGCAGGGAATACAGACCATCACAAACTACAAACCATCCCCCCAGACCTGTGACAGCTCAGCCTCTGCGCTGAATGAACTGAATGAGTTCTTTGCTCGGTTCGAGGCAAGTAACAGCACACCTGCACATAAACTCCCCCCCTCTCCTGATGGCCAGGTGCTGGCGCTGTCCTCAGACAGCGTAAGGCGATCATTCATCAAGATTAACGCCCGGAAGGCCTCTGGTCCTGACAACATACCTGGTCGTGTGCTGAAGGACTGTGCAGGGGAACTCGCAGCGGTCTTCACAGACATCTTCAACATCTCACTGAGCCAGGCCATCGTCCCCACCTGTTTCAAAGCCACCACCATCATCCCTGTCCCAAAGAAGGCAACGCCCGCATGCCTCAATGACTATCGTCCAGTAGCACTCACCCCCATCCTGATGAAGTGCTTTGAACGGCTAGTCATGAAAAGCATCACATCTGTCCTCCCTGCCTCCCTGGATCCCTTCCAATTTGCATACCGACCTAATCGCTCAACCGACGATGCCATCTCCTCTGCCCTCCACACAGCTCTCACACATCTGGACACGAAGGACTCTTATGTTAGAATGCTGTTCATCGACTTCAGCTCAGCATTCAACACCATCATCCCCCAACAGCTCATCCTTAAACTGGACAGTCTGGGGCTGAACACCTCAATGTGTAACTGGCTGCTAGACTTCCTGACCGGGAGACCACAGACAGTACGGGTCGGGAGTAACACATCTAGCACCATCACATTGAACACAGGGGCCCCACAAGGATGTGTGCTGAGCCCCCTTCTATTCACCCTGCTAACCCTGGCTAAACCCTGGCTAAATAAGGATGTCCGCACCCTGCTGGCAGCCAGGGACACTGCATTCAAGTCTAAAGATACTGAGGAGTTGAGAAAGTGCAGGAGAGAACTGGATGATGGCATAAAGAAGGCCAAAGCCGCGTATGCACAGAGGATCGAGGGACAGTTCACCTCACATGATCCAAGGAGCATGTGGCAGGGCATCAAATGCTTAACAGACTACAAGGGCAAAAGCAAACAATGCCCCAGGGACCCATCCCTGCCTGATGCCCTCAATAAGTTTTATGCACGTTTTGATGATCCAAACAGACCAACTAGCACCAGACTCACCTCATCACCAGACGAGGAGCACCTCAAAGTGACCGCAGCAGAAGTGAGAGGCAGTCTCAGAAGGATCAACCCTCATAAAGCTACGGGTCCAGACAACATCCCAGGGAAAGTTCTGAAGGAATGTGCGGACCAGCTCTGTGAGGTGCTGGCTGACATCTTCACCACCTCACTTGCACTGGAGTCAGTTCCCACCTGCCTGAAGACCGCCACCATCATCCCAGTCCCAAAAAGCTCCACAGTGACTGGTCTGAATGACTACAGACCGGTGGCTCTCACCCCGATAGTCGCTAAATGTTTTGAGAAACTGGTCATGTCCCACATCAAGACAGCCGTCAACATCAACGAGGACCCTCATCAATATGCATATCGTGAGAACCGATCAACAGAGGACGCCATCTCCTCCGTGGTCCACACTGCTCTCACCCACCTGGATCAGAAGGACTCATACGTGCGTCTGCTCTTTGTGGACTTCACATCTGCCTTCAACACCATGATCCCCCAAACTCTGATAGACAAACTATCCACACTTGGACTAAGCCCCTCTATTTGTAACTGGGTCTTAGACTTCTTAACAGACAGACCACAGTCCGTGAAGATCCACAACTTCTCCTCCTCCACCATCACCCTCAGCACTGGCTCTCCTCAGGGATGTGTGCTGAGCCCTCTTCTGTTCACTCTGCTCACATATGATTGTATAGCCACACATCCAGGCTGTCATATTGTTAAGTTTGCAGATGATACAGCTGTGGTGGGATGCATCACAGATAATGATGAATCCAGCTACAGACAGGAGGTGGAACATCTGGAGAGCTGGTGCAAAGAGAACAACCTTCACATGAATGTGAAGAAGACGAAGGAGATGATTGTGGACTTCAGAAGGAACAAACACACCCACACCCCACTGTATATAGGTGGATCTGCGGTGGAGGTGGTCTCCAGCTACAAATACCTGGGTGTACACTTGAATGATAACCTCAGCTGGAGCAATAACACCACCAGCCTGATCAAGAAAGGTCATCAGAGACTCTACTTCCTCAGACGGCTGAGACGAGCCGGTCTGAGAAGCCCAGTCCTCACCTCGTTCTACAGGTGTGCAGTGGAGAGCGTCCTGTGCTCCAGTATCAATGTGTGGCATGGAGGCTGCACAGTTGCAGAGAGAAAAGCTCTGCAGAGAGTGGTGAAGGCTGCACAGAAGTCTGTGGGAGTCAGTCTCCCCACCATCACAGACATTTACACCTCCAGATGCAGAAAAAGAGCCACCTGCATCATGAAAGACCTCACTCACCCAGCACACTCACTCTTTGCACCACTCCCCTCGGGACGGAGGTTGAGGAGCATCAAATGTAGAACCACTAGACTGAGAAACAGCTTCTACCCTGAGGCTGTCAGACTCATGAATAAATAAATAATAAGAATAAACACTGCAAAATGTCACATCATACTGATACTGTACTGATCTGTTTCTTGTTGCTGCGTTCATCTGTGACCATCTGCTCATGTTCGTGCTGCTGTTTATAATGATGTTTTTCTACTACATTAGGGCTTAGTGTATTACTAGCTGATGTGATGTCTCTCTTAGTTAATCCTAGATGTTATTATTGTATTTCTCTTGCATTTGTTGTTGGATGTAACTGGGACCCTGTGTACATAATCTCGTTTTCAACACATGTACTACATGCGGTGCAAATGACAATAAATTCTCTCTGACTCTGACTAACACACGACTGCACACCATCATACAGCTCCAACCACTTCATCAAGTTTGCGGACGACACAACAGTGGTGGGTCTCATCAGCAACAACGATGAGACGGACTACAGGAACGAGGTGAGCCGCCTGGCCTTGTGGTGCGGACACAACAATCTCACTCTCAACGTGGAGAAGACAAAGGAGATTGTTGTGGACTTCAGGAAGAGGGATGCCCAACATGCCCCTCTGACCATCAACAGCACCGCAGTGGAGAGAGTAGACAGCACCAAGTTCCTGGGAGTGCACGTCTCAGAGGACCTGTCCTGGAGCAGGAACACTGCATCACTGGCCAAGAAGGCTCACCAGCGTCTCTACTTTCTCCGCAAGCTGAAAAGGGCTGGAGCTTCAACCCCCATCATGTGCACCTTCTACAGAGGTGCCATAGAAAGTGTCCTGACAAGCTGCATCACTGTGTGGTTTGGTGCATGTACTGCATCCTGCCGCAAGAGCCTCCAGCGCATCGTGAGAGCAGCTGAGAAGATCGTCGGCACCTCCTTCCCCTCACTGCAGGACTTACACAGCAACCGCCTCACTCGGAAAGCCCTCTGCATGGCAGGTGATCCCACACACCCACTACACAGCTGCTTCAGACTGCTGCCATCAGGGAGGAGACTGAGAAGTCTCCAGGCTCGAACCAGCAGACTGAGTGACAGCTCTGTTCATCAGGCAGTCAGGATGCTAAACACTCTGCCTGCTCTGCCCCCCCTCCCATTTGAACTGCCTTAACACTAAAAACTTTCTCACACATTACCACACAACACAAAGATTTTAACACTGGACTCTGTGTCATCAAACGGGTTATTCACTAAACTCTCGGTCATGTGCTCATTCAGTTTGCACTACTTCTCATATTTGCACTAATGTTTGTATTACATCACTGCCTATAGTCATAATACTGTTTACATTCTCTGTTTACATACTACTGGTTACATTCAATGTTTACATTTATTAATACTGTTTACATTTATTACTACTGCTTACATTTATTACTACTGTTTACATTTACACTACTTTTATATCTACACCACTGCTGATACATATACAGTATTCTCTGACCAGCCTTATTTAAGGATGCCCAATGTGCCTTACTGCATATGCCACTTTTGCCTCTATAACAACATCAACTACTACCTCATACATATACTGTGTACATTAACTCATATGCTGCTTTGCCACTTTGCAAATGTCAATGCTAGAACCTTTAGTTTATTTTATAGTTATACTTTTTATACTTTTTTATACTAGTATGCAAAAACTCAGGACAGTATTATGTTCATTAAATGTTTAGTGTTTTAGTTTTAGAGTTGGTGTAAATTTTCATACTCTTATACCACTATGCAAAAACTCAGGACAGTGTTACAGTTTTACTATTTTATGCTTATGTCTATTATTATATGTTTCAGTGTTTCAATGTTTAAATAGTTACTGTTGCACCGAGGGACTGAGAGAAACGCAATTTCAATTCTGTGTATGTCCTGTACATATTGCAGTTCTGACAATAAAGTTGACTTTGACTTCGATGGAGACTCGGACAGCGCTTCCTCACGCTGTCCGGGTGGCTCCGGTGCCAGCTCCGTCCGAGCTGGTGCAGCCGCTCCGTCCATCCGTGCAGGTGCAGCCGCTCCGTCTATCCGTGCAGGTTGCGCAGGTGCTGACGCTCCACCCATCCACACAGGTGGCGCAGGTGCATCAGCTCCATCCATCCGCCCAGGTGGACTGCAAAAGCTCTCAACAGCAGCCAACCTGCGATCCATAGCTGCAGTACATGCACCAAGGTGTTCACTCACGCCTGTTTGAGTCTTCATGGCCTCCCTCAGACTCGACACTTCCCTGCTCAGCTGCTCCACTCGGCTGAGCAGAGCCGACGCGTCCATGTTGCCAAACCCGACAGGTGGTAGCTCGTCCAGGTAGTGTGAGACAAACCTGGGAATGTTCTCTCCACATTCATTAAGCACCTTTAGGCAGTCTTTAACATTATTAATGTCCTTTTGGGAGCCTTTGTGCCTGACGCAACGTATAGAAGTCGTGCAGAGATCAAATAGTACACGCTTGGACTCTTCAATCCACTCCGATGAGAAATACAACAAACACAGAGCTTTGTCGGTAAACAAGTCCCTTACTCTGTACTCCACAGTGACTGGTCTGAATGACTATAGACCGGTGGCCCTCACCCCGATAGTCGCTAAATGTTTTGAGAAACTGGTCATGTCCCACATCAAGGCAACCGTCAACATCAATGAGGACCCTCATCAATACGCATACCGTGAGAACCGATCAACAGAGGACGCCATTTCTTCCGTGGTCCACACTGCTCTCACCCACCTGGATCAGAAAGACTCATACGTGCGTCTGCTCTTCGTGGACTTCACATCTGCCTTCAACACCATGATCCCCCAAACTCTGATAGACAAACTATCTACACTTGGACTAAGCCCCTCTATTTGTAACTGGATACTAGACTTCTTAACAGATAGACCACAGTCCGTGAAGATCCACAACTTCTCCTCCTCCACCATAACCCTCAGCACTGGCTCTCCTCAGGGATGTGTGCTGAGCCCCCTTCTGTTCACTCTGCTCACATATGATTGTACAGCCACACTTCCAGGCTGTCATATTGTTAAGTTTGCAGATGATACAGCGGTGGTGGGATGCATTACAAACAATGATGAGTCCAGCTACAGACAGGAGGTGGAACACCTGGAGAGCTGGTGCAAAGAGAACAATCTTCACATGAATGTGAAGAAGACAAAGGAGATGATTGTGGACTTCAGAAGGAACAAACACACCCATGCCCCACTGAAAATAGGTGGGTCTGCAGTGGAAGTGGTCTCCAGCTACAAATACTTGGGTGTACACATGAATGATAACCTCAGCTGGAGCAACAACACCACCAGCCTGATCAAGAAAGGTCATCAGAGACTCTACTTCCTCAGACGGCTGAGACGAGCTGGTCTGAGCAGCCCAGTCCTCACCTCCTTCTACAGGTGTGCAGTGGAGAGCATCCTGTGCTCCAGCATCAACGTGTGGCATGGAGGCTGCACAGTTGAAGAGAGGAAAGCTCTGCAGAGAGTGGTGAAGGCTGCACAGAAGTCTGTTGGAGTCAGTCTCCCCACCATCACAGACATTTACACCTCCAGATGCAGGAAAAGAGCCACCTGCATCATGAAAGACCTCACTCACCCAGCACACTCACTCTTTGCCCCACTCCCCTCAGGACGGAGGTTGAGGAGCATCAAGTGTAGAACCACTAGACTGAGGAACAGCTTCTACCCTGAGGCTGTTAGACTCATGAATAAATAAAAATAAAATAAAAAATAAACACTGCAAAATATCACATCATACTGATGCTGATCTGTTTTCTTGTTGCTGTATTCATCTGTGTTCATCTGTGACCATCTGCTCATACAAACTCATGTTCGTGCTGCTGTGTATTACTAGTTGATGTTTTTCTTAGTTAGTTCTAGATGTTATTACTGTTTTTCTCTTTCATTTGTTGTTGGATGTAACTGGGACCTCGTGTACATAATCTCGTTTTCATCTCATGTACCACATGCGGTGCAAATGACAATAAAGACTCTCTGACTCTGACTCTCTGTAATACTGCAATAGATGTAGCTATCTTTGTCCTAACAGAAATTATATGATGCTTCCACGTCAATTTATCATCAACAACAACACCTAAAAACTTCACCACATTAACACGACAGATCTCAGCACCATCAATCTCAAACGGAACATTAACAGTTTCCTTTTTTTTAAACTAAATATCATGTACTTAGTTTTATCCAAGTTCAACGATAATTTATTTAGTTTAAACCAATTTTGTATTTTAACAAGTTCTGTCATCATCAACTCAAACATCTGTTCAATATCTTTGCCCAAACAAAAAAAGTGGTATCATCAGCAAACAGTATACACCTAAGAAGCTTTGACACTTTTACCAAGTCATTTACATATAGAATAAACAGCTTTGGTCCAAGTACAGAACCCTGAGGGACTCCACATGTAATATTGCAAAGGTCAGATCTTACATCATTTATCTGCACAAATTGTTTTCTGTTTTCCAAATAACTAGATACCCACTGCAATGCTGTTCCTCTGATACCGTATTTACTCAATTTGTCAATGAGAATAGTATGATCAATAGTATCGAAAGCTTTCTTTAAATCGACAAAAACACTTAGACAATTTTGCTTTTGGTCAACAGCAGTAGTTATTTGTTCCACAAAGTCCATGATAGCCATTGATGTATAATTTTTTTTCTGAATCCATATTGACTGTTACTCAAAATATTTTGTTTATCAATGAATTGGTCTAGTCTTAGCACGAATAATTTTTCTAAAATTTTTGAAAACTGTGGGAATAGGGATATTNCCCGGAGAAAACCCACGCATGCACGGAGAGAACATGCAAACTCCACCCAGAAAGGCCCCCGGACCGGCCGGGATTTGAACCTTGGACCTTCTCGCTGAGAGGCAGCAGCTCTACCAGTTGCGCCACCGTGCTGCCCAATGAGAATGCCCGTGCTCCTACAATGAGAATAGTATGATCAATAGTATCGAAAGCTTTCTTTAAATCAACAAAACACTTAGACAATTTTGCTTTTGGTCAACAGCAGTAGTTATTTGTTCCACAAAGTCCATGATAGCCATCGATGCAGAATTCTTTTTTCTGAATCCATACCGACTGTTACTCAAAATGTTCTGTTTATCAATGAATTGGTCTAGTGCAATACAAGTGTACAAATTGTTGCAATACAAGTGTATTAAAAAGTACTGTTTGAGATAGTAGGGATTTACATTCATGCTCTGCATTTTTACAAGATATCGGAAACCCAGAACCAACAACTGTATAAAGGTTCAGGGTTCTTTATTGTCAATCACATCACATATGGTACATGAGGTGGAACAAAACTGTAAACCCAAGGTTAAAGTTACACTCACAAATAGCTAAATGTAAAGTATATAAGGATCAAAGATATATGTTAAACACTTTGCTGGTGAAGATTATCAGTCATCCAGGACATGATAAATTCAAAAAAGACATTCGATACAGAAACAACTGGACTAAAGGGAGAGGGCAAGCACCCCTCCTCCCTAGTGCAGCACAGGGTGTCAGATCAGATAATGAACCGCAGCGGGACGTCTGGAGTCTGTCTGGAGCAGACAGACTTCACGGCGTCCACGTGCGGGCAGGTCAGTTCGCTCAGGACAGAGCGGGAGGGGGGGGGGTCAGACGCTCCCCCGCCTACACCCACAAGGCGTAGACAGCCCACAATAAACTTGCCTCTCAGGCTCTCAGCGCATGCGCAGGCCTGGGAGGCGTGCTTACAAAACACTTGGCTCATGTCAACAGTACGTCACGGGCTCCGCCTGCAGTTCAGCAAGTGGCCGCCTATGTTCACAGGGGTGCTAGAGTCAGATATAAATCCAGAAGGTGCACATGTTTTGAGGGAGGAAATAACAGTAATGCTGCAGAAAGGTGTGATCCATGTTGTTCCAAAACGAGAAATAAAAACCGGACACTACAGCAAGTACTTCCTCGTGCCCAAACGAGACCGTATCCTGAGACCGATTCTGGATCTCAGAGCTTTGAACAAGAGAATAACAACTTACAGGTTCAAAATGCTCACGCTGAGGCAAGTTCTCCAGTCTGTGAGACAAGGAGACCACACGTGTACTATGGATCTCAAAGACGCCTATTTCCACGTAGGCATTTGGAAGAGACACAGAAAATATCAACGCTTTGCATTCGAAGGGAAAGCCTACGAATACAAAGCTGTACCTTTCGGATTAAAAACCGCTCCGCCCTCTTTCACAAAGTTCCTGGACGCGGCGTTGACCCCCCTCAGGGGTCAGGGGGTCCGAATTTTAAATTAGCTGGACGACCTTCTGATTCTCGCCAGTAGCAGAACACAAGCCCAATTACGCACACACATGGTGATGACGCACCTGGAAGCTCTGGGGTTTGTTTTAAATCTGCAGAAAAGCGATCTGACTCCATCACAGATTACCGTATTTCTGGGCGTACAGATCAACACCATTTTGTACAGAGCATGGCTCTCAGAGTTGCGGGTTGCTTCGATACGCCTCTGCCTGACATGCTTTCAGCTGGGTCAGAAAGTGTCTTTCAAGCTCTGCCAACGTCTCTTGGGCTTACTGGCAGCCGCCATCCCCTGCGTGCCGTAGGCACTACTGAAAATACGTGCTCTGCAAATATGGCTGAACAAACAAACACGTCCTGCCCCCCCAGGCGGGCAGGAAGGATTTCAATCAGCCAGGAATGTCTGACAGCCTTGGAACCCTGGAGGGACGCCTCAGTGTTCACTGCAGGCGTCCCACTGGGAAGTGTCCTGTCTCGTGTGGTAATCACGACAGATGCTTTGTTAGAAGGATGGGGAGCAGTCTGCAGGAACCAGAACGCCCAAGGGCTCTGGGGGAAAACAGGATGCAAAGCTCTACATCAACCTACTGGAATTAAAAGCTGTTTATCTATCAATAAAACTCTTTTACAAAAAGGGGCTGATTGCAAAACAGCATGTCCTAATAAAGTCGGACAGCAGGGCGGTAGTGTCCTACATCAACAGGGAGGGGGGACGAGGTCCCGGGTCCTCCTTGGCCTGACACACAAGCTACTCATGTGGTGTGGCCCCAGAATGATGTCGCTGAGGGCGACATATATCCCGAGAGAGCTAAACTACGGGTCAGACGCCCTCTCCAGAGGACAGCTACTGCCCTCAGAATAAAGACTGAACCCACGGATAGGGGACCAGGTCTGGTCACGATTTGGTCGGGCGTCTGTCGATCTGTTCGCGTGCAAAACCAGCTCGCACTGCACTCTGTTCTTTTCACTGAAGGAAACAGAGACGCAACGATGGGGACGGACACGCTGGTCCACGACTGGCCAGCATGGGTGCTATATTACGCGTTTCCACCCGTGCCTTTAATTCAGGCGACGTTGGAACGTGTACGGAAGGGAGCTCTCTCCCTAATATTAATAGCCCCCAGGTGGCCTCAGAAACCGTGGTTCCCAGAAATAATTTCATTGTTGTCAGGGACACCGTGGCAGCTGCTGCCCCACAGGGACCTGCTGACTCAAGCACACCGGCAGCTTCTCCATCAAAGTCCAGAACTATGGCAACTCACAGCTTGGTTGCTGAAAGGAACAGGCTGATGGCCTCGGGCCTTCCCAGTAATGTTATTAACACAATACAGGTAGTGAGAGCTGGGTCAACTCAGACTCTCTACGCTCGTAAATGGCGTGTCTTTGAGGACTGGTGTCTAGAGAGGAATATTGTTTCATATTCCTTCAACCTAGTCCAGCTTCTCACCTTTTTGCAGGACCTGCTGGAAAAAGGCTGCTCATTTTCCACCATTAAGGTGTTTTTGTCAGTCATCTCGGCGTGCCACGAAGGCTGGGGGGGAAACACCCGGTGCCCACCCTCTCACGATACGTTTCATGAAGGGTGTACTGAGGAAAAGGCCCCCCAGCAGGACTCTGGCCCCAGACTGGGACCTTCAGTTAGTCGTGGATACATTGTGTGAACCTCCATTTGAGCCTCTCAGCAGCATTAAGATAGACTTATTATCTTATAAAACTGCCTTGCTCCTGGCTCTCTGCTCAGCTAAACGTGTGGGTGACCTACACGCTTTATCTTTGCACCCAATGTGTACAAGGTTTGCCCCTGATGGGTCAAAGGTCACTCTGCGTCCTAACCCTGCATACGTGCCAAAAGTACCAACTCTAAATCCCAGGAGTCTGGACTTTGAGCTCTCTGAGTTTCCTCTACACCCTGTCCTCACTGAGGAACAGAGGAGGCTGAGATCACTCTGCCCTGTCAGGGCCTTGAGTGTTTACATCCATAGAACTGTCAGTTGGAGGAAAACAAACCAACTGTTTGTCTGTTTTGCCAACCCAGCTGCGGGCAGAGCCCTTTCAAAGCAGCGCCTCTCACACTGGGTGACTGAGGCCATATAAAGGGCTTACAGCAGCAAAGGTCAACAGGTGCCTTCGGGGTGCACACCCATTCAACTCGAGGCTTGGCAGCCTCATGGGCTCTGTTTAAGTGTGTTCCAGTGGCAGACATTTGTGCTACGGCTAACTGGAGTTCCACAAATATGTTTGCAAAACATTATTGTTTGGATGTTACTGCCTGTGACGTCACTCAGGCTGTACTCTCTAACGCACAGTAGAGATCAGCCAAAACGCCTAAAGTATAAAGGCAGAAGTTCTCACAAGCATGCATTTTTACTGAGCATTTCAAGGGCGTGATTGAATTACGTTCCCATAGTCATATGTTGCACCGAGTGGACTGACTGATAAGGGAACTGAAAGTTATGCACCATAACTCATGTTCCCTGAAGGAAGGGAACGAGGTGCAACATATGTTTGCCCTTTCAATGCCAAAGCTCGGTGAAGTGCTTTTTGGAGGACAACGGATGGGCGCACGTGTCTTTATACCAAGAGGGCGGGGCCTCTGCGGTGACGCTGACGCCCACCTGCCGTAAAGGCGTGATTTTATTACTTTAGGTAAACCGCGCGGGGGCGCAATTCCCATAGTCATATGTTGCACCTCGTTCCCTTCCTTCGGGGAACATGAGTTATTGGTGCATAACTTTCAGGTTTGATGATTCTTCCTTTGGACTCACCAGGTATTCCCAGAAGGTCTGGCATCTTATTTTGTAGAAGGCATATATGACAACGATTATCTGTCTTTAGTTACAATGAAAACAGCAACAGGTGGATCTGATATCATTGCAGAATTATCTGACATTTTCAAGATGACCGCTCAATAAAAATAAAAAAAAGACTGTTAATAAAGGTCGCCCATCACTTGAACATTTTGAGCACTTTCAATCCTTAATTGGCTGCTTGATTAGCAGCAAGAAATAATGAATCTGCTCAATGGAAAGGCTGAGAACTGCTGTCTTGCTAAACGTCACAAACATTAAAACACCAGCAGCCATCTAAAGACAAGGATCACCATAAGAATGCTTCAAGGAAAAATAGTTTATTTTAAAAAATCATTCAGAAGGACAAAAAGTTTTAAACTAGCATTGACGATAAGTGAGTTCCCCCCCTCTTTTTAAACAGATTTTTTTCCTGTAGTGAGTTTAAAAATAGGCGCTCCTAACTTTAACTTTGTAATGAATGCTTAAATTTGAAGTTAAAGACAAAAGGCCGTTCTAACAAGGAGAGCAGAGAGAGCTGTCAACAGCTTCATGAAGTAACGTGATGTAAACAACACCATGACTCAGTAAAGTTGTTTGGTGTCATTTCTTTATAATTTTTTTACTACATTCATAATCATAACCCAGCACAGTGCTGCCATGTTAAGACAGAGTACATTTTATCACAAGAATGTCAAAGTCATAAAACCTTGTTTGAAGCTTGGGTAAAATTGAAAAGGTTTTGTTAGTCAAGGGTTTGCATGAGAAAACTTTTTTTCCCAACTTATTTAAATAGCATAAACATGTTTATTTTACCTTGGCCAGCCATTAGGGAAAAATCATAACTTCTGTCATAATATTAGATTATTTTCTTAGAGACTAAAAGCATATTTGTTTTATCCTCTTCTTCTAAAATTAGAACAGATGCATTACGAGGAAAGCTTTCACATCCCTCTGCAACAACGGGGAGCTTATATATTTTAAATTTATGATCAATAACGAAAACATTAGTGGATTTACATTACATTTATTTTGAAGAACTTCTTTTCTTTAGAAGACTTAGAGTCTGACCATATTGATTATAGTCTTGATTTATATATCGGACGGTTTGGTTTATTGACTCTGTTGCCTTCCTGTCTTATTTCTCTTATTTTGTAAGTTGCTTGTTTTAGTTTATTTTTAAATTGTTATGTTATAAATTACTTTTTTCATAAAGAAAATTTAAGAATTATTTTTAGACATATAAAGAATTATCACTATGTTGATGTATTTAGTAAATATTGCATGTTGCCAAAGACGAAAGGACAGTTTACCAGTATGTTTTTGCCTGTCTGTTGGCAAAATATCTTATGAAGCACTTAACAAAAATGTATGAACCTTGAAAAGTCATCAGTAAATGTGCATATACAGTACAGTACCTTTGATGAACTTTAAATAGGTGATTCTAGGCAGCTGCCACCTAGCCTTCTAAAACCACAACAATGGTGATAACTATCAGGTTTACAGAAATCCACCAATGTTTTCAGTGCTAGTATGAAAAGCAGTTAACTTTGTTTGTTACCTAAACATTTCATAAACAACCTAACATATTTTATTGAAATATCCAGGCTCTAAATAGTGAATATACTTTTTCAAACTATTAACTTTGCCAAAATACTTTTGTAAATGTTCAATCTAGCATTTGCTATTGGAGTCATTCCTGTTTTTCTGTTTGCAAAACATCTTAAAAACACTGGATAGATTTTTTTTAAACTTTCAGAAGATCATCATTGGATAGAAATCTACAAACAAATAATATCTGGAGTTTGTTCAGTTCAAGATGGTCGCTACAGATAATCAACATCAGAAAAAATGCTGCAAGTCCATCCATCCATCCATCCATCCATCCATTCATTCATTCATCCACCCATCCATCCATCCATCCATCCATCCATCATTCATTCATTCATTCATCCTCCCATTCATCCATCCATCCATCCATCCTCCCATTCATCCATCCATCCATTCTCTTTTACCCGCTTCTGTTTTTTTGGATCACTGGTGTCCATATCCAGCAGTCACTGTGCGAGAGGCTGGGGACAGACCAAAATCATGTGTTCTGCAAGTCAGTTTCACAAATATTATGCTAAAATTAGATGTAATGGCTGCTGAGTCAATCACAATACATACTGAGTGTGACATCCTGCAATAATGCAAGTGCTTTTTCACAATACCAAAGTCCATGCTCAATATTCCAGGTATAAAATCCAACAATGTTCAGCCAGGTCATCTGGATGGTGTATTTTATTTATTTATTTATTTATTGTGCTGATATGTTTTTGCCTTCCATCCAGAAGGCTTCATCAGTCTGACGAAACACCAAACTAAACAGATTCTCCCCCAACAGCTTCCAAAGTGGAAAAAACGTCTCAGCACAAATAAATGAAATTGTTCCGATCACCTGACTGAAAATTATTGGATTTTGGATTATTGAGCATGGACTTGGGTGTTTTGAACTAGTTTGACATGACTACCAACGAGGGAGAGGGCGGGCACCAGAGGAGTGGGCGTGCCACAGAGACCATCTTAGCACCAACATAACAGGTTTTTTTTTTCTCTTTGAAGTAAGATGTTGGTGGAGAAGCAGTTTTGTTTGGTGTTTCCTCAGACTGATGAAGCCTTCTGGATGGAAGGTGAAATGCCTCAGCTAAAAAAATAAAAGAAACTGTCCAAATGAATGACTGACAATTGCTGGATTTTTAATAATGTCATTTTAGGTTTAATAAAGTTTCCTAGAACCATAATTTCTCAACATAAAAAGAGCTTAGTGTAATGTGGAAGGAAAGACAGTGCATGTGCATTTCAAATGCAAAATACATTACATATGCATTTCTTAAAGGGATGCAAAGTCTTTAATTACAGTCACTTCTTTTTTTCCATTTACACTGTGCAACACCAATGCTTAGCTAATTGAAAACAAATCCTTATTCATTATTATGCAAAGTTATGTAATGTAATATAATATAATGCAATAAAAGACAAAGTAATATCCGTTTTCTATTATGCTTGATAAAAGTGTTGCCATATTTCCCCCTGCTATGAGAAACTTGAGCTCATTTTTAGTGTTTCAGTTTTTCTTTCTGTTGTTTCATTTCAGAAGAGCTTCCCATCAGCTGTCTCTGGGAAACATTGTCTGGTTTGATAACTGGCAAGTGAAACTCCCTCCTAAAGAAATTGTGATAACTATCTCCTGTCAAAAAAATCATACATCCATCTTTTTTTAAAAACTTTTACTTGCTTTTCTGTGCAAAGTTGTGGGGAGAGGGGGCTGTTGTCTACCTCCAGTGGTCCTATCACAGAGCCGCATGGAGACAAATGAGACCCACTCATGTTCTAATTCGCACCGATGAGTATCTTGGAGATACCAGTTAACCTAACATGCATGTTTTGGGTCTGGATACAGGGCACATGATTACTTGGAGAAAAAAAAACATGCATGCACAGGAAATATGCAAACTCCATGCAGAAACCCCCCAGGAAGCGCGAAGACCTGCAAACTTCTTGCTGTGAGACGACAGCTCAAGATCCTGCATCGCCATGCCGCTCTCAAATAATCATGAAGAGGGATTGTCACAAAAGTGTATTTAGCAACACGTTAGTTTTAATTCAGGACAGGCCATTCAGACAGAAATTCTTGTTTGATGTTTTACATCAAATCAAATTAATTACTAGAAGATAAATGATTTTAGTCAAGGTTGTTGGCTGTGTGTATGTGTTCAGTTGTAGATCTGTACTGTATACAGCTTACTGCCACATATCTTCTGCTGCACCGCCATTATGATTTATGTTTGAGTTCTCTGACTGTGTGTGTATTAATATTGATGTGATTTGTTGATTCTTTCTAGTGTACTTCAGGGAGTCGAGTGATGACCAAAAGATCCTCTGTGGTCTAATTGTGGTTGTGTGTATCATTGATTTGTCTGCATGTTCACCACACAGCACACAGTCATCCAAATTTATGCCTCTCACCTGCAGTCATCTTTTGAAAATCCATTCCTGTGTAAATCTCGGTTGTGTCTTCAGTGGCATCAGCAACATCAAGTGCACATTTTAGCACCCGTGCAAGGACATTTTATTTTATTGGTGTTTATGTTAGTAAAATAAAGTACATCTATGAAGATTTTGCAGGAAAAAAAACCTTTATTTTCACTATCAGTTCCTCCATTCTCCTTTCGAACTGGATCTTTTACTGTTCTATTTTATTATGCAGGCTATAAAGTAACAAAAACTTTGTGTGTGTGTGTGTGTGATGGGGTTGGGGGGGTGAACTTGCATTTGTCTGTTTGTTAACAAAATATCTGTTGAAGCACTGGACTAACTTTTAATCAGTTTCTATAATCAAATCTACAACTTAATACTAGGGGTGTAACGGTACGCTAAAATCACATTTCGGTTCGGTTCAACTACAAGGAGGGCTCGGTTCGGTTTATTTTTGGTTTATTTTCGGTACAAAAAAAAAAGTACAAAATAAAGACTTACAAAATGTTTATTTTGAAAATATGCCAAAAATATGTTTGTATTGTATTGTAGTAATAAATAAAAGTGACCCATTTGGATGATATTTTAAATAAACAGCACTCTACAATAAAACTATTTTAACAATAATAAAAATCTTAATAAATACAATAACAGTCAGAACCAGAACAATAAGCAGCAGCAGACTGTTTACAATCTAACTAATCAAGTTTTTGTCCAGTAGCAGCAGTGTGGCTGTATTTGTCCTCATTACTGTACTCACAACCTCTTCTTGGTGGGACAGGTGCTGGAACAGTTCAGAGTTCAGTTCAGTCATCACACACTTCTTAGCTGCAGGTGATCTGGTCACCAGATTCTGGTGGATGTCTGTCCCTGAAGTGGAAGAAAAGAGCAGCTACCTCTGTCCCACACTGGAAATAAAAGACAAAAAAAATAAAATAAAAACAAGTTAATAAGATTATGATTTTGAATAAAAAAGATTATTTAGATAATAATAATAAAAGAACAATACCTCTTCTTGAACGGTTGAATCTCTCACTCATCATTAGGGCAGGGCTTTGCTCCAGGGCTTGTTGACAATATCAGTTTTAGTTTTTTCATAAAGTTCTGAACTTTTTGAGTGATGGGTGTTCGTAGCGAGGATGAATAACTTTAAAGCCTGCGCATATAACAACATTCAGACTTAGAATCATAGATTTAAAAACTCATAGTTTGTGTTATTGCTCTGGACTGATCTGATTTTACCTGATAAAAGTAATTTAAATGCAGCAGCTGTTGTTGTTGGCTGTTGCAAGCTGCTTTTTCTTCGTTCACATTCCGATGACGTAGTTTCAAGCGCGTTCACGTGAGACGTTCGCTACTGAAGAGCCAGTCTTGTGAAACAACACCATACAGCTTTGGATGTGCGCGCTCGTCTTTTAACAAGAAACGTTCCCAAACAGGAGACCGCAGTGAGAAGCTAACGGCTAAGGGCTGCGCGAGCTGCGCGAGCTGCGCGTGCTGCGCGATAATAGCTCCGTGCTGAAACGCGCCCAGGAAATTTTGTTCCGTGGCGCATATATTAATGTTCAATGAGTGAAAAAATAACCGAAACGGTACGCAGGTGGACCGAACCGAACGTGGCGTACCGAAACGGTTCGGTACACCCACTAGTACCGTTACAAGCCTACTTAATACAGTAGTCCCTCATTTATCAAACAGGCTTGTTTCGTCCACGTTAAAAACTTGTTCAGACCTGTAGACCCCCCTCATAGATTAGATCTTTGAACGTTGTGTTCCTCCGCTCCTGCTATGTCAGTATCATGCAGCTTCTCCGTGCAGAGAAACACTTGTTTCCCTTGTTTCACTTGGCAAAGTTGTTTCAACTTTGTCCAGATGATGTTGGTATCCAAAGTGATGTTTTTTTTTTTCTCTGCAGTCCACAGCTCTTTTCATGGCTATCTGTGTATTTCCTGCTGCTTCCAAACGTCTCATTGCATGGAGGAAAACTTTCACCCTCTGCTCCTCTTCTCCCTCTTGTGCTTTAATGTTGTTCCATCATGTTACTCAAGGTATGGATTTTTTTAGGCTTGGCTCCAGCAAGAAATGGTAGATAGAAAGAGGAGTGCCATGTTGCTGTAAAATGACAAAACATCAAGTATAAAAGTATTGTCTATTTGCCCATAGGGCTTTAACAGACTACTCGAATAATCTACACATCAATTCCTAGGACCTCTATCGAGTTTTTTTTATTTCACATCGAGTATTCGTAGTGATGTCATCACGTCGCAGTTACAGAACAGAAAATGAATCAACTTCCTGTTCGGAGCGCGTTGCGAACCGGTGTTACACCATATTCTGTGACCACCATATATTGTGACCGTAGGGGGCGGTGTTGCATTCACTGTTGCAGGTCACAGAATATGGTGTAACACCTGGTCCAATCGACCGAACCAGAACCAGCTTCCTCTGACCTTGTTTCACAAACAAAAAGCAAAAATATTAATCTCTAAACCTATAAAAACCTATTAACATATTAATCTCTAAAACTAAACCTAATGTGCAGCACCACAGGCGGTGGTGCGGGGTGGTCAACCGAACCGCCCCACTGTTTTTCAGTTTAGATTTTGACGTGCCGCACGCTTCTTTTACTTTTGCAGCTTAATAATAATAACTAATATTTCTGGTTTTCCTGTGACTTGTCTGCAGTATGATAAATGGTAGGAGCATAATATATGCTCCCAATGTTTTGTTGGTATTTTTATTTTGTAAATAATAAATTATGTTTGTTTTTTTTTTGCATCTTAAGCTCCTATGACATCATCAACTACTCGAGTTCTACTCAAGCTTTATTATGTTAATGTCGAGTTAAAAAATTATGTACTTGTTCAACCCCTATTTGTCCATAAACTATGTCTAGAGTTCTTTGATGGATTTTATTTAATTAATAATCTAATGGGGGGAGGGGCATAAAATTGTAAAATTATATTCAGATTTAGCAATATGGTGCATCCATTTTAATTTTCAATTTCAAATAAAAATATATCGGTATTGATATCGGCAACACTGGCCATTACTAACTTGGTATCGGATCGATACCAAGTAAATAAGTAAAGTATTGCACACCACTAATATTGACCAATTAAAAATGGCTAAAACTCAGTCAGTTTGACAGATATTGGGATGAAATTTTGTGTGGTAGAAGCAAAGAGTTATTTCCTACGCATACTCTGAGGGATAACTAACCCTGTAAGATTTTTATTTTTCACTATCAGTTTTAAAACATATGTTTGGTGAGATTGCTGAGAGTCACCCTGAATGAATACCATGAGAACTAACAAAAATAAAACAAAAAAAAAATACATATACTTTGTACATATACTGTATAAAGCTCTGGCCATTTGTGTTTTTCTTTTTTTTTTCTTTTTTGCAAAACCTGCACTTAACAATGTATTTTGTGTACCACTACACCTGCCAATCTGTGTTATTCTCTGCAAATTGGTGTTCAGCAAAATGGAACATGAGTAAAATTTGAACAGACACTTCACTTAGTATACTACTTGTGATGAGCTGTTTGAGAGGCGAAAGAGCTTGGGCTGTTGTTGGTGAGCTGGGACAAATTATCTGGATCCCAGAAAAAAAAAGGAAAAAAAAAAAAAAACGCAGATTATTTTCACAAGAACCGAGGCCTAAAGTTATTACAAGATATATTAAACCACAAGTACTGCAAGATATATGAAGCTGATAACAAGGATCCAATTCTAGTCTTGTTTTTGCTTAAGAAGGTGCTTCACTGAGTGAAATTACCTGGAAGCACGATAACAGCTCATGAAATGTTCTGACTTCCCTGAATGAGAGCTTCAGTGTTTCCTTTATTATCTCTTTTAGCATTTAATAGACTGAACCGCCTCATTCTGCCTTGCTGTTCACTGAAAGCGATGATCAGTTATTTTTTATACTGGGATTCATGCAGACAAAAATGTGGGTAGAAGGTTGTGTGTGCATGTGCGCCGATTCTTAATGTGACAACAGTATATTTCACTTTTATGATATTCCTTTCCTTCTTTCATTGATTTAAATGACAACCTTGAAGACAGAGTGATATTTCCACAGGGTTGGTTGGCCATTTCAGCAGCCTGTTTGAAAGAACACCTGGTGAGAACCTGTAGAGCGATGTATCTAACATGCTTTTTGTAGTCTATCTCCATGGCAGGTGCAGTTTCACCACATCAAACCATGTTGATGTACAGTGTAAGCTCCGTTTGTTTCTTTGTCTCTCCTTAAAGCCTTTAGTGTGTTTTTTATATATATATTTTCTTCAAATCATGATGCTTTGTTTGAATTCAATGAAAGGTAGACTAGAAAAATATTGTTTTT